>JAEUBA010000078.1:0-153683 GCA_018257865.1 Stereocaulon alpinum
CCCCCCCCCACAACTACAATTACAACGGACACTTTGACTTTTTGCTCCTGAATCCTGACAAGTGACAGGATGACACTGACAGCCCGAACTTCAACAATATTACGCTTGTACCTTGCGTAGAGCATTTGATTAAGCCGATCGCTCCGCTTGTCAGCATTCAATTTCGAAAACGTTGCAGAGCGTTTGCACTTGCCAAAGCTGGGCAGGGCTCCTGGCAGCAGCCGTCCGTTAGGAGATCTAACCGGAGATCTCACTGTTAGGACAAAATCTAGACCTTTCACTCATCATACCGCGACCTTCCACCTCGATGTTTGACAAATCCGGCGACGAAGGTGTACACGGCGGACATACCACTAGTCCTGAAACCATGTCTTAATCAAAGACTAGACAAGGAATACAGCTCTTTGGGATTTTTAGTCTCCTTAGCAAAGTCCTTGGTGGGTCGAGGGTTCAAGGGCCATCTTGTGCTCATTTGGTGTTGCACGAATGACATCGAGATTGATTGGCGAGTCTACCTCTGGCCACAAAGGTAGCGTTACGTAGTGCTGACCCCACGCACCAGAGGGTCATGCCCTCGTGGCAGTGGAAATCGAGCAAGCAGATCGCTTGGCAAATGAAGACCAACAAGCCCCCTCGGGATTATCATCCTGGACATTTCGCACACGGTTGGAGCATGGTATCATGGTATCATGACATGCATGCTTACTTCTGTGTGTCATTATTGTCGTTTCATGAAAATGGAGGTTCGCGGGTTATTTGTGGTTCAGCCGTTGTCAGGTACAGTGATAAGGGAAGCAAGGTGCCAGTCGCGCCCCAATCATTACTGCGACAAAATACGCAGGGCGATTATTGATAGATGTGCGATTGGCCAAGGGTCAGTAAGGGTACCGGTAGAGGAGAAAGTCGCGGAAGGAGTAGGTAAAAGCAAGCGAGTGCTATTGAAGGAGTTTGATCGACGAGTGAGGCTTGAAGTGGGCTTGAGGGGTAGCCAATTGGACTTAGAGATGTGCACAAGGGAAGTAGATTTTAGGTGTTCAACGAGAGGTCCAGGAAGGGCGTAGGAAGACGAGGAAGCAGTTAGGATGGCTTGGGAGACTGCCTCTAAGTTGTAGATCGGCTATGCTAGCATGCGGACCCCCTGTCAAGACTATACCTTATTCCAGGCCTGGGAGAACCCAGGTCTGCGGGTTGAGCTTGACCACGCCGTCTGGGTCCGTTTCCACGAATGTCAAAGGACCCAGCACTCAATTAGTACTACCCGGCTCAATGTCGACAACGGTTCCCACTGTTGATGTGCGGAAGTCGCCTCAGGGAGATCAGACCCGATCTACATGTACACGATATACACACTCAAGAGGCCTGCTTAACCTGACGTTGCGTGACTGATGCCCTTCCCGAACCCACAAAGTGAGCTGAAGGATCAAGAAGCACTTTCCCCCGCCATTCGACCTGTCTCTGCTACACCACCTTCACCGTTGCCACTTTCAACTCCATAGCTCCCAACCGCCTTCCTCTTCCACTCAGTAACGACCTGGCAAACAGCTCCCGGAATTAACGGTACGTTTGCCCTCCCATTGGGCCTCACTTCTCTCCCGACGCCCCCCCAGAGAGCCGTCCTCTTCTGGTACCCACCGCAAACCATATGCTCACCGCCATTCAGCTCCACTGTTTGCTTGACAATAGACCTCGTACTATCTCGTTATTCCTGCTCCCGCAAGCCCTGCGATCGACTATCAAAGGTCCCAAGCGGGTCCACAGCCGAGGCGGGGGAAGCTCGAGGCGCGCGCATGGTTGAGGTTGCGGTAGAGCTGATGGATCAGGTCGCCCTGGTGGGTCGAAGAGATGGATGGAACCGAGCCAGAGCCCAAGCGGCAGCGTCTGGATTATAACGGATCGCAACGATTGCCAGCGGGGCCGCCGCCTCCACCGCAGTCACACAGCCATCCTGGTACACTACCTCCTCCGCATACGTACCCTCCTCCACAACAGCCGCCTCCGCCTCCATCACCCTACGACGTTGGTCCCCACGATCAGAGAAGCCTACCGGACCCGACGCCTCACGCCTATGTTCAGGAACACTCGGGTCACAGCACGCCCATTCGAGAGCAGCGCTTTCACCCTGAATCTAACTATTCGCGACGAAACAGCGCTTCTGCCGTTGCAAGATCACCTGATGGTCATCATCAATATGCACCTTCTCGCTCCATGAGTACCACTACAGCTGCTGACGGTCAGCATTACCCGCCACCACAACATCAATATCCTGCAGATCCTGGCGGACATGTTCCAGCTTATGCTTCGCATGATGCACCAGCAAACGGTAACATGCACCACGGCCTTCCAATGCATCCTTACGACCAAGCGCATGGCTTTCCACAACCCCACCCTCTTGAATATACTCACTCACCGGTCACTGCTGGCCCTAACCCATATGGACCAAATCCTTATGGGGTCTCATACGGTAGCCAAGGAGGCTCGAGGCCTCTAAAGAAAGGAAATCGCGCAACTCAGGTGAATTCGCTCTATGACCTGGTGTTGGAGAAGGCTTAACTGACTCATCAGGCTTGCGACGTCTGCCGTACGAGAAAGGCCAAATGTGATGAAGGGAGGCCCACGTGCGGCTTCTGCCAAGAGAACAGTATGCCTTGCAATTATCAAAGTGTAGCCCCAGCCAAGTAAGTGGATTCATGTCTATTGCCATCCATGCACAAACATACTAATACTTGAACAGGGCTGACCGCGCAAACCAACAAATCATCGACCAGCTGGCGGCGCATAAGGATGACATGAGAGCACTCAAGGAAGATTGGGGAGGGAGATTCGATCGTATAGAACAGATGCTTGAAACAATTAGTGCCGGAAGATTGTTGTCAGTGGAAAACCAGGAAGAGAAGCCACCTCTAAAGCTGGAAAGTCCCCCAAGGCGGTCGACTGGAGATGCTAAAACGGGTCCCCCCAATGCGATGTTAAGGCCCACTATAAGAGATCAACCGGCGGTCGATGCAAGTCCTACAGACTCAGCCTCGAACGATGCTGTCGCAACGCAAAACAATGCCATCTACGTGGAACATGATACGGCAGCCCAGAAGCTGTTTCGTTGGCGCTCGATCAAGCTATTGCTAAAGCAAGCCAAAGATTTGGACTTTTCAGATCGAACCGAAGACTACGTCATGAATTACGAAATGAATAAGGGCGTCTTACGGTTTTACGGAAAAGGTCGTCAAATGCGGGACTCCGGATATGTGTCTCATACAAGTGCGAGCGCAGTCAGTCCTGCACCAAGTTCAGGCAGCGGACCTGGCAGCGATGAGGCTTCATCGACCGGCAGTCCAGCGTCTTCACCCGAAAATCTCTGGGGAACTGGATTTATACCTACTATTGCGGAAACACGACCTGTTAGTGATGTCGGCGGCCTCAATGCTGACAACACTTTAAAGCTTGACCCTAAAACCATCAACCGACTTCTTAAAAGCTATTTCGATAATCTTCATATATTACACCCTTTTCTCAAAGAGGGCGAATTGACACGACTTGCCGAACACTTTAAGCAGCGCTACAACCCACACGATTCTAGCTCGTCCAAGGCTTCCTTTGCAGTTCCGGTCGCCGTTGACAATCTGCGGGGACCGAATGGACCAAAAAGAAAGCATTCTGAGACCTATTACGGGTCTCAGAGTGAGCCAAGTCTTGCACCAAGTCCTATGAGCCCAAAGATATTATTAGAGAGGTCACCAGAGACAGCCATAATCCTCCTCGTAATGGCTTTGGGAAGAATCTGTGAATGCCGGGAGCCTCTACCTGGGCCAGTACCAGACAAAGACACTCCGACTCTAACCACACGGCCGTATTCGCCCGTGAGAGGCCAGACAGGCTCACCTCCCGCTACGTACGCAATGCGCCAATCTCCTTCGTCTTCATCACACACTATTGGCAACACCTCCGCACCATCTCCTATAGGTTTCGGTCGTTTTCCAAATTCCAGTCCAAGATCGTCGGTTGGCGAGCTACCGGCTGGAGCGAGGAACGTGGATGTTATACCTGGATTGGCCTACTACGCACAGGCTTCGGACATCCTGGGTAACCTTACAGGCTATCACGAATTGGTCAACGCGCAATGTTGTCTGCTCGCTGGCCTTTATGCTGGCCAGTTAGCCAATACACTGGAGAGCTTGACGTGGATTCAGTCAGCAAGTAGGATATGCCGCTTCCTCGTAAAAGAGTAAGTGGGCGATGACCCTCCCATGCGAACACCACTGACGTATCTGGCTTAGGCCCGGTTTTAAAAATGTCAAAGAACCGAAGAAAGAGTTGATTAAGCTCGCTTTTTGGTCGAGCCTGCAGTTAGAAAGGTAATTCTTCTTAAGAAAAGGCTGCCTCATTCCGAATTGACAGTCTGCAGTGACATTCTGGCCGAACTTGACATACCCCCAAGTGGGATACAAGAAGTCGAAGACGTCCCCTACCCCAAGGGAACCATGGATCAAGGCGACTTCGTCCATGGTGAGACTGACAGACCTGCGGTCATGATATATTACTCCTTCCAACTACATATGCGGAAGCTGCTCAACGACATTCAAAAAGAACTTTATCAGGAGAGTAAGTCACGGATAATCTGGTACACGATAGAGCCTGACCAGAAGCTTACCACACTACAGAGGACACCAATTTTAAGCGTGCGACTCGGGCCACAAGCCTGTCGAACGCCTTCAATAGTATGATTGACGATTGGAGGGATAGGCTTCCGGAAAGCCTCTCATGGGATGACTCGGCACACGTCGCAGATAACATCAACGACGCTCGTCTACGCGGAAAGTTTTACGGCGCACAGTACATAATACATCGGCCGTTCCTCCATGCAGCCCTTGACTACGACTTCGAGGGTCCTGACATTCACTCGCCTCCAAGCGACAACCCGAGTGGCGTCCAGAACCACATGTCTCTTCATCCAGCACCAGGTCCTGAGATGGGTCCCCCAGCGCCAATTGCCGACACCGACAGACGTCGTACCGAGACTGTTGAATTAGCAGTGAAGTGTATTCAAGCTGCTATGCGGAGCACAACGGCTTTCGATGGGGTTCTTGATCATAGACGGATGGTCGTTACCAATATCATGGGCACTGCTCATGCGTAAGTCCACCACCACCTCGGTTCTTCCCGCTTTACTTCGAACATGTCTGACCCGTGTATGATAGACAATTTGGCAACATACTAGTCCTGTCAGCAGCTTTCAAATCTAGGACCCTGGGCGCCTATGTAGCAAGAGTCCAGCTGACTCATCTATTCGACCGTACGATCAAGTTGCTCGGAAGCTGCGCTCCCATATCACAAACACTCGCCAAGGACTGCTACATCCTGAAGTGTCTCAGAAAAGTCGTATTCGAAGGTGGTGAAGCTGGGTTTACAAATTCATTCTCTTCCGAATAATGCTCGTCTCCGTCGAGTCGTGGTCTTCTCACCAGCACCGCGACTCTACCAACGCCCTCCTCAGTACCGATCATCTATATACCCTCGATTCCACCATAATTCAGTATCTATTGCATTTTGCGATTACGTTTGGGAGGCTCACTCATATGCATTATTCCCATGGGCGGCGCATGTGCATCATCATTCTTCGCATTATATCCCACCACTGTCGCTTTATAAGTTCTAGATCATCCATCAACTACGGCCTCACGGTCCACCAATACCCAGTCATCATACGCATTGCTCGGTTATCAACCATACCCAACACACATACATTCATTACACATTTACGGGATACCGCTTCGACATTGGAATGCTATACCAGTCGGCAGTGCAGAGCGCGCACATACATATCCCTTCCTTTCTCGACCACATGCATTACTAACCAGCATTGTCATCTTTCGTCATTCATTGTACCGGGCGTTTATATGGAGCGGCACTCGTGAGCGACGCGAGTTTGGGCGCTCTGCTTTCTGTATCATGGAGCGGCTATCTACATATCATTTTATCGCATTTTGAGGTTCGGAAGCAGGTAGAGCATAGCATCTGCTCTCTGCTTGGGCATTTGTAGGAGGCCATCTTTTGCATAGGAAGGAGATTGATTTTTTGGGGCGGCTGCGTTCGCAATTAGCTGGTTTGTGCCAATGCGAAGCTTTCGTCTATTTTTGGGTCTCCAGGAGTGTGACTGGATAGGACTGGATTGGTGATGGGGACGTAGGGCGGTATTTTTGTCGAGTATGATGAGCGCTAGCCTACATACTTTGAATGTTGACTGTTGGATTGAGTATGTGGATCGTGACTCAGACCTTTTGACAGTGACTATACGATGCTTGCGGATTGCGGTTCGACCTCTGTCAGTGACTGTGGAGGGATACAGGTTTCCACGATCGAAATCTGGTAAGCTAGATTTGTATCTGAGATGATGAAGGGCAGTATGCATGAAGCACAATACTTTCTAACCAACATACTCGATATGGTGGGACTATTGGACTAACACATCAACTCTACTAACCTACCAAACCACTCAACACTCACAGCCAACACTTATAATCAACCCCCGCAGTGTCCACCACTCATCTCTACGCTCCGAAAGTCTTATATCAACACTCCCACTCCCATGAAGCAAACACAACAACCTGAAGCACAAATACACAGCTCCAGTCTTTGCTACATCTAGATCGTATACAAGAACATCTTACTCTTGCTCTGAATTCCTTTTTCTGCATCTTCATCAAGCTGCCACATATCGATACACTCACCCAAAAACACACACACCATGCCTCCATCACCAAAAAAGATCGCAAGTGCTATAGCACCCGTTGCTGCTGTAGCCCTATACAAGGGTACAAAGGCTACAACACAGTCCAATAGTGTGGATGAAGGCATGGAGAATGGGGAGGGATCTCATCAAGGGGATTCAAGCGTGGCTGCAGAGTCCAGCAACGGGGATATATCAGGTTAGTCAATGTTTGGGTGGCTGAGAGAGAGGGATGGAGGGTGCTGATATGGAAGGTTAGGGAAGAAGTCCGAAGCTGCAAAGCCTGCCCTTCAAGGTGGGATGGACGGGAAAGAGACATGTGGGAATAACAAGGTCTTGCCCGCAAACGCTAGCTCAGCAACAAAAGGAGCAGACTCGAATGTTGATGAGAGCGAGTATCTTGCTCTGTTGAGGGAGATGCATTAGGATTATGGCTGAGGTGAGGGGTTCAAGATAGGAGAAGGCTTGAGCATGTGGAGGATATCATGCAATGGTCGTCGAGCCATTGTTTAATGGATTAGGGAGAGCTGGGTGAGTGTGATATGGTCTCTTGGATGTTGTATTGATATGCAAGCAACAAGGAGCCTACAAAGGCCAGTATAGCAATCGAAACACCAGATTGGTGGATGTCGGACAATGGTGACTAAACGCAAAACCAATCAGTCCATACAGGTCCTGACAGTCATACACGGCTCCATAGTGGTCTCCGATGACCCAGATAATATGTAAGATACTAAGTATCCGCCATGCTGGACAAGCAAATAACGTTGATTGAGGAGCAGGGGAGCCTAGAAACCATGATCTCCGGACGACCGTTGAGGCGTCACTCCCCTAGGATAGAGGCGACGTCCGGATTAAGGCTCATCGAGACGGGCGTTAGAGCAACCTTAGACAAGCCTGTAGGGCCCCCTGTAGTGGCAATTGTGGACCTCAACCTTATCTGCTTGCTCGTATTCTCGCCTATCTTGCGTCCGGGTTTTGTTCGGCAGTGCACTGCATTGGTGGATTGGCTCCCTCGGTTACGATGGCTGGTGGCGTTGCGGTGGAAGATAGATGAGCTATCAGGCATTGCTTTTTCGGTCTTGTTTGGGACCGTTTGTCATCATGTTGAGATGGGGTTTCGTTCCTGTGTTGGCTGTTATCTGCTCGGTTTCTGCCGTTGTACCAAATGTCTGGTTAAATTTAGATTCCTCTTTCCAAATATGTCTTATGTGACAGAAAGGATGTATTCGGAGCAAGCCTTGCCTCCAACTCTTCTGGAAATGCTAGTAGCATCGGCCACGATTCACTCGGCCAAACCAAGTTTGATTTACCGATTGCCCATTTTGTACAACTACTTGACGAACAGGGACTCTTTCCGTCTAGCAAGGTCTCAATCTCAACTTCGAGCTGCTGATTCGTCTTTGATCGCTACCCCTTGGCCATGTGATTCTCTTGCCCTTGCTACAGCCAAGTCTTTCGCATTCCGGATCTCCCACTCGAATTCCTTGAGCGCTCTAAGTTCCGAGCCGATGAATAGACCTCCTATCAGTCCATCGAGTACACCCGCCCCAAAGCCAAGCGTGCTAAGGACAATGAGAAGGAAGGATACGAAAGGGCGCGGCGACCACCAGATTGCAGTGAAGCAGCCAATGGCGACTATGATAGAGAGACCAAAATTTGCAAGGCGAAAGCGGCGTTGACGACGCTCGCGGCGCGTATACTTCCCGATCATGGAGAGAATAATGTCGTATGTGTTCAAATCGAGAGCTACAGCATCCTGTTGACTCCGATTGGGTCCAGCGCCGCTAAGGTCGGCACTTTCTTCGTTTTCGGCTATGTTTGAAGGGCCCAGACTCCTAGACAGAGTGGCCTCGATTGAGAAATGATCACTGAGCGAACAGCCAATAGTAGGGTGACGTTCAGTCATGCCGACCCTGATGTGGTGTACGTGCCACCTTGGATCACATGAGGCTCCTTTATGGACGCCGTTGCCCACAAATATGTAATCGAGTCTCTTTGCGTGGGGGTCCGGAGTTGTGCCATCAATAACGATTCTTTCACCTTTGAACAGCCTCTTCTGCTGCTCTTTAGGCCATCTCCAGGTATTAAAGACGCCATCAGAAGCTGCTCCATTCTCAGTCAAATTGTACATGGCAGTAGGGATCTCACGGCCCCTCCGTCTCTCGATTTCGCTAGTTGCTGGTCCAAGAGAAGAGTCAGGATGCAGTACCCTCCAAGCATCTTGAACTGGGGCATGCGCGGTTATCAATTGGTGGGCAAGCGAGAATGGAACCATGTTGAAGTCTCCTAATCCCAACACTAGATGGCCCCGCTGGGCAGCACCGCGCATAAGCTTGGCAACTTCCCATGCTTGTGCGGTGCGATGACATATGTAGGAGTCGTTCGGCTCGCTTTCGTACGGTGCATGCAAGTGAGTGCAGAAAACCTCTACAACATCTCCAGGACGCTGGCCAAACCTGATCCTGGCACACGCGACTCCCTTTCCCACAAACCAATCTCCCCGAAAGAACGCTGTAGGACGCCCGTTGAGCGGATACCTAAACATATGAGACTCCTCGATTGGCCACTTGGACAGAATAGCAAGACCACCCCCGAAGATGCCGCTGAAGTAGAATTTGCCATAGGGAAGTATATGCTTGGTCTGCTCTCTGATGCTATTATAGTCCTCCTGCGTCCAGCATTCTTGCAAACCAACAATCTCTGGGACGGGACTTTGTATGGCAAGCTGTCTTCCAATCTCAGCCAGCCTTTCCTTGCGGAAATGCGAAATGTACTTGAGGCCCAAGCAATTGTAGGTTATGACATTCAAAGTGGAAGGGCTCATTGTGCTTTCTTGCTAATAGTGTTTGCTCCACCCTTAACGTAAGAATCCTCAATTCCCAAGACAGACAATCTTTGGCACATAGATCATACTCATGCAGACATAATGATTCTTTGAGCAGCCCCCAATGCGCCCATATGGACTAGATGTATCCATGCATTGGGTATAAATCCATGAGTGAAATGTTTACGAGATATGAAACGCTTCACCCACAATGAGAAATGCTGTGTAGAAGTGCCGTAGATATACAATGCATAAGAAATAATGCAAACAATTCCAAAAGACGAACAAGATTGGATGATGAAGGAAAATATTCTGGACATGACATAATTTCATTTGTAGCGCGTTAGCGTCTGGCGCGACACGCGCAGAATTGCTGGCGATCACTCTCCAGCAGACTGCAGCTCTCGCCATTGTTCAAGCTTCCCTGCGCTCGCCCCCTGATTGAACATGTCTGCCAATCGATACCCCAAGAGACGACGGGTCAGCGAACGGAACAAAGAAGCAACACCACCTCCGGAGGTAGAGCCCTTACCCCCAACCGAACCAAGACAACACACCAGCTCCCCAGACGAGCTAGCAGCCTCCTCAGACATTCAGAAGTACCATACCCGGCGCAGACCTTCACAACCCATTCGCAAGGATTCGCAACCCAGTCGAACATCTTCACAGCCTAAGCGTGGACGCAAGGGTAGGCTGCAAAAGAATTCTTATAAGAATGCCGCTCCTGAAACAGACCCCACTGAGCTGATGTCCAATGCTGCTCTCCCAGAAGCAAGCTCCGATGAGTTAAATGCTACTCCCCCTACTGCGCCCAAGGCCGCGAACGAAGTAGATTCGAACATACTCATCCTCGAAGCTGCTGCGCCAGAACCGAGCCCGGAGGAGCTACAGGCCACCATTGCTGCTGATGCCGAATATCGACGCAGTCCTGAAAGCCCTGCTATTTCGCCACTGTCTGTCTTGGCTAATTCCGAAGAGCTGCCTGACGCACCAGCCCCGTTTGATAAGAACAGTCCTGACAAGTTGCCTGACGATGGTGCTACGACGTTTCACGACCCCTTCAATAATATGATTGATGCGCCTGCTCCTGATGTGTCTGCTCAAGATATACCTGATAAACTAGCTATAGATCCTTCCACCGCACGCCCAATACCCACGCTGATTCGCACGACCACAAATACCAGAAGCACATTTCGAGGCAGTTTTAGCAGGGACGTGGAAAGGCCGATCGATCACAGGTATATGAGCGCAAGTCCACCGCCTTACTCCAGAATCAGCACTCCAATTGCCACACCTCGTGAGCTCCCAACACGGCCGCCCCAGTATGTGCCTTACAGGGAGAAGATGGTGCTCAAGGGACATAAAGGAGGCGTGGCTGCCGTCCGGTTCTCGCCCAACGGACGGCTAATAGCTAGTTGTTGTGAGTCTACACCTCAGATAACCCCCTGGGTCCACCAAAGCTGACTCCATCAGCGGCTGACGCTACAATCAGAATCTGGGAGACGGCAACTGGCAAACATCTACACACACTTGAAGGCCACCTGGCCGGCATCTCAACCATAGCCTGGTCTCCTGACTCCAAAACCCTAGCCTCAGGTAGCGACGACAAGTCAATCCGCCTCTGGGACGTATCAACAGGAAAAGCCCACCCACATCCTCTCCAATCCCACTCCAACTACGTCTACGCCCTCTCCTTCTCCCCCCGCGGCAACATACTCGCCTCAGGCTCCTACGACGAAGCCCTCTTCCTCTGGGACGTGCGCACCACACGCCTCATGCGCTCACTCCCCGCACATTCCGACCCAATTGGTGGCGTAGACTTCATACACGACGGCACACTCATCGTGTCATGTGCCAGCGACGGATTGATTCGAATATGGGACACAGCAACAGGCCAATGTCTCCGTACCCTCGTCCACGAAGACAACGCCGCCGTAACGAGCGTGCGTTTTTCGCCGAACGGACTATTCGTCCTCGCATGGACGCTTGATTCTAGCGTGCGATTGTGGAATTATAAGGAAGGTCGGTGCGTGAAGACTTATCAGGGGCATGAGAATGAGAAATATAGCATTGGTGGTGCGTTTGGTGTCTATTACAATGAGGACAGGACGGAGGAGAGAGCGTTTGTTGTTACGGGGTGTGAGAGTGGGAATATTTACACCTGGGATGTACAGAGTAAGGAGATACTACAGAAAGTGGGAGGGCATGAGGGTGTGGTGCTAGGCGTAGATACGTGGAGGGAAGGGGATTTGATGGTTAGCGGCGGCCTCGACAAAACAATTAGGATCTGGCAGAAGGATGATGGGAAGGGAGGCGAGGAGGATAACGAGGAAGAGAAAGCCGAAAAGAGCAATGGTGTGAATGGGACTGAGGAGCCAAAGGATGAGATCATGGTCAACGGAGAGGGTTACGACCATGCGCTTAACGGCGAGGCGATAGTTAAGGATGTGGATGTGGATATGGATATGGATATGGACGTGGTGAAAGAGATTGAGGAATATGTGGTGAATAGTGTTTGAATATATTGAGATACCCAAGAATCTACACCTTTCCAACCCTCTATAGACACGCTATGAATAAGCGTAAAATCCTCTTCAGTCTCACTTCTAATCCTCCTGCAGCATTCCTCCTGACGAAGTGGTTCCGAGTGACGCATAGTGAAGAAAAACAACGCCTTGTACGGGTCCTTCATATAGCTGCTTCATGTGAGAAGGAGAAGTCTGTGACTCTTGATGGGTGAAAGTCCCTTCTTCGTGAATTGTTCACGAGTAAAATGCCTTATTCAGCAACGATACTATTCTTTCTCTCTACATGAAGATTGTTACTGTGTAAGTCACCCGTCTTGAAGCACGAAGAAGGAAGCTCAGTGGAACATGTGATGATAGCTGGTCGTGTTGAAGTCTTCCTTGCTCACATAGCCGCGTCCGGTCACTCTTCACCCGTAAATGTTGCAAATGTACATAGATCATCAGATCAATACAATAACCAGGCCTGCCGTTTCAGATAGCCAAGAATTTGTTGAAGATACCGTTAAACGTGTTTGTATCCAGGGAAGCTCCCCACTCAATGAAATCGTTTTCAACGCGTTGAGGCTCTCACAATTTTAACTTCGTTGAGATATCACTGTGAGCCCTCTTGAATCCATGGCAAAGGAAAAGTACCAATCCATTCTTCCACTTCTCGCTTCAGTTCGACAATCTCTTTGACTTCCTCGCCATCTCCGAGGAAATCTAAGAAAGCCTTGACGCTAGCTGGATTCTTCCGGCCCTTTGCCTCGGCATCCTCCTTGGCCTTTTTGTCCAGATGTTGAGTCATGGTAACAGCACGGTCGACAATCTCTGCGACCCGGGTGAAATCATCTGGTAGTAACCCCCGAGTTGTCATCGCAGGCGTACCCATTCGTAGGCCTCCTGGCTTCATGGCTGACTTATCACCTGGGACGGTGTTCTTGTTACTGGCAACTCCCACAAGCTCTAACACACGCTCCACACGGGCGCCATCCACGCCCTTGTTCTTAAGATCGACGAGCACCAGATGATTATCGGTGCCTCCGCTGACGATGTTGTAACCGAGACCGCCCTTCTCTTTTAGATTGCCTAGGCGTTCAGCCAAGGCTTTTGCGTTTAGCAGTACGGTCTCCTGGTACTGCTTGAACTCGCGAGTCTGTGCCTGGTGAAGAGCCACTGCAAGAGCGGTAATGGTATGATTGTGTGGCCCACCTTGATGACCAGGGAATACGGAAGCATTGATTGGGCCCTCGAGATCATACATTTCCTCGTTACCCTTTTTATCAGTCCTTCGCACACCCTTCCTGAAGAAGATCATTGCGCCTCTTGGACCGCGCAGCGACTTGTGGGTAGTCGTAGTAACAACGTCTGAGTGAGGGAAGGGAGATGGGATGACACCTCCAGCAACAAGCCCGGATATGTGCGCCATGTCACTGAGTAGGTACGCTCCTACCTTTTCGGCTATCTCTCTCATGCGTGCATATTCAATGAGCCTGCTGTACGCGGAAGTGCCGGCGATTATGATTTTTGGGCGATAGAGCATTGCCAATTCCTCGAGCTTCTGGTAGTCAATTAGACCCGTTGATTCATCAAGACGATATGGAAGTGTCTCGAAGTATTTAGAGATAGCAGAGATCTTCTTGGTGGGTGTTTGATATCCGTGTGACAAGTGTCCACCGTGGGGAAGATCGAGGCCCATAATCCGGTCATGGGTATTCAAAAGGGCCGAATAGGCATATAGGTTAGCAGGGGATCCAGAGAGTGCTATCGTTCGGTGTTTAGCACAGGGCCAGGGCAGTGGTGTAGAGCTTCCTACGTTGCACATTGACTCCCCATTCCTTCTCACTCAAACCGAATGTTTCTAGCGCCCTCTTTTGACAAAGCCTTTCCGACTCGTCTATAAACTCATTGCCACCATAGTATCGAGCACCAGGGTAGCCTTCCGAATATTTGTCTATTGTTAACATTTAAGCATAGAGCTCTCCAGAACATGACTTCCATTTGCGTACTTTGCATGACACTGCCCAATGCATCGAGAACAGCCTGAGATGTGAAGTTTTCCGAAGGTATAAGGTTGATGAAATGCTTCTGCCGCCTTTTCTCCTGATTTCCCACATCCGTGAGCTTCATGAAGGTGCCTTTGGAGCATTGGGTTGGATGGCATACTTTTTGTAAGATTTTGTATACGGCGGGGTCTGCTTCTTCCAGGTTTGCAGCAAGCAGCTGTCAACTCGTCAGCGGATTTCCGAACCACTTCCAATGAAGAAACCACCTTATGTTGGCTCTCTGGGCTCATTGAAACCATGCCCCGCCTTGACCGCCATTGCCACTGCTGAGACGCTTGACCTTGTAGACTAAGTGGTAGTGAACGGGTACGAGAATGAGACAAGCGTAACCAACACCTAGTACACAAAGAAGTTGCCATATCGAGAAAGATCTCGGTGCAACGAAGGTACAATGCAAAGCAAGTGACTTGGTCTTCAAAGTGGAGAAGTGCCCGAGATGCCCAAGCTTCACCTCCGGGTTGCGGTGGAAGAAAGCCCCGGCGCTAGGACGGTTTTGTGTTAGGCTGCCCGGCCAATACATTAGGCGCCTTTTTGAAAAGATTTGAACGACAACAACTACAATCCAAGATGATGGAGATGACTCTACGGCTGCTACAACGCTCACTTCGACAGTGCAAGCTGTTTATCGTGGGTGCTGCTGATATGTCCCGGGTCCACCTCACCACCTTTGAATGGGACAATTTGAGACTTTCTGATTGGATAAGTTGTTGCCGTCTTCTCGACACTGTTATCACCATCAATTTGAATGACTATCATTGACTGCCTCCTCATGCATATTCTTTGAAGCTGGCCCCACAACTCACCTGAGTATATCCCCAATCTTGCAAGAAGCCCTTGCGAGCCATTACTGTAAGTACAGGAATTGTCGATCTGCATCAGTCGCATGTGACAGATAGGGTGACCCTCAGATCCTGTGTCCTCAGCATATGCCTGCTTGATCATCGCTGTAGTAGTAGTCGTTGGTAGTTGATGAATAATACCTTCGACAGTGAATAATGAATTTCTTGCCCGGATTGGAGTGCTAACATGACCCATCAACTCTCACCCAACTCTTGGTAGTAGCGTGCCATGAAGAGGCAATGTCTCCTCATTCACCCGTACGTCTTCACATAGACAGTCATTCTTCATGTGAGAGGATATGGAGATATCAGCATCTTTGGGATACAAGCTCTGATGGCTGACTGCACTTGGGATATTACACCATAACAAAGAATGATGCATCGAAGCAGTTTTTTATGTTGCCCTTTGGTGGCAGACCTGTCTGTTCTGACTTCAATGCTATTTGTCACACGCAGCGTATGAGGTGTGAGCTTCATGACTTTCGTTGTCCAGAATGTGAAGATGCAAAAGAATGGTAGGTATATTTCATCATACGTCGTTCCCTGTCCCATCATCGCCCATTGCAATTGGGGTGAATCGGTGGTTCAAATTGAGGATCATTTGCATTCGTGTTGTTGCCGAATCTTGTCTCTCTCGTTCTTGCTTATTATGCAACGATCGCCGCTAGGAGGGGTTGTGGCTTTCGCCTTCTCGGCGCTCCTCGACTTCTATTTCCGTCAAAACCATCGTCACATCAACCAAACCACCGCAACGTCGGATGAGCGTCCTACCATGAGCGTCCTTCAGCAAAGCCGCCTGAAGCCTTCATTTCCCATCTTCACTATCTCCCGGTAATTGCTGGACGTGTTGCAAGCAGTCTGAAGACTTTGCCTTGTCCACGCTTCCATTCAACATCTACTGTTATATCAACACCAGGGTGATTCCTTGACGAGCATCACCCTGCTACTCTCATACTGCCATCATCCATTACAGCTCATACCCATGGTCAAGTGTCAATCCTTGTTTTGAAGTAACGAACACCATCAGGTGGGTTCAATCCAGTGGCGAGAAGCGTCAGCCCCGAAATCGAGAATACGCTTATACGCGAGGCAGAGACTCGATAAGCGCGTTCCCAATTCCCCTCACCACAACAGTGAGGTCCGCCCTTGTAGCCTCCAGGGCTTACAGATTTGTTGAAGAGTAATCGCTCACTCCACTATGGTAAGGGATTGCAGACCCGTTCATGTGGAGAAGCTTATTTCTATAACGTAGCTCTCTGATCGTCCCACTGGACGTTCTAAGGCGGGCAGTAGACCCATACGCGCTACCCGCGACAAGAAGGTGCAGCTGGCACCTGGATACGTCGACTCAAGTACACTAGTCATTGACGGCGACGGTGAAGGCGATGAGGATCTTCCGGTCTCGAAGAAGCTACGTCTTGATGCAGATTTCGACATTAAGGTTGAAGATGACCTTCATTCAAGTCGACCGCTGAGTGCAATCAACCTCATCAGCCGGTCCCCAACACCAGTACCAGACCCATCCTCTTTGGCCTACTATCCAGCCACGTATTCGGCTGTGCAGAATTTCAACAAGATGCTCGGACTTAGTCCAGATGGCACCCCAAAACCAACCAAATCGAGCGTTCAGAAGCCCAAAGTCGGGCCATTTGCTGGGAAATCGCTCATTGCGAAGGTCCCATCGCCAGGCGAAAACACTGATAAGAACGGTAGCTTTGACCATACCAAAGTAGGATTCATGGATCTTCCGGGGGAGCTTCGCAACGAAGTCTATGCAATCGTTTTCAAGAAAAACAAGAATATTGAGTTCAAGGGCCGTAGCGGCTTCTCCCATTCATCGGCTTTTCTCCGCGTTAACAAGCAAGTTCATGCCGAAGGTCGCAAAATCCTGTACGCCGAGAATCGCTTCGTGTTCGCACATAGCGTTGCGCGCATCGGCAAGTATTATCAGCAGGAGTGGAAGGAGACGGGGTACAGCCATGTCCGCGAGTTTCTAAGTACCATTGGCCCTGTAAATACTAGCCTCATCGTTGACGTCGGCATTGGCTTTGAAGACGGAACGCCCTCTGGTAATCCAGGCAAGACTACGAACCAGCGACGCTTTGAGTACAATGAAGACGTGATCTGGATCCTCAAGCATTTGAGCAAATACGGGAAAATCGAGCAATTGAAGCTTGGGTTTTCTGGCCGTCGCATGTTTTACGGAACGACCTTTGTTGCCGACTTTCTCCTTGCTCTTCAGGGAGTGAAGACAGATGTTCTCGACTTCGGCAACCCGTCGACGGTTGGCGAAGATACTGACTAGTATGCTCCCTCTGATTCGAAAGTCTATGGCGAAGATTCTGATTGTGAAATAGCTTCTTCAAGATGCACTACTTGAAACTGACCGACCACCTCAAACAAATGCTTAGAGGGGTCCTGACTCGCCCTTTGCCGTTGAAGGACCTTGATCCGCGCTTTCAATTCTAGATTCGTGGAGCCAGCAAATTAATGGGTTCCAGCCTTTGCGATTAAACGCACAGGAGTGCTGGATCGTAAGTCCCACAGCGTCTACCATGCCGAAGATATGCTGATGCAGACAGTGACACTGTATAATATACCACATGCTCTCGGGCTCTGACGAAGACTACAATTGCCCACTTTCATTGATACTGGATGAGCTTTACTTTCATGTTCAATTCCTTAGCAGCATTATACTACGGCGAGCACCTTACTTCTGACTTGCCCTTCAAGAAAGGCAAATAGCAAAAGTCATGTAGATACGATCATGCGGAAACTGCAGGCCTATGTACATGCTTACTTCATGAGCGTTGATGGTACGACAGCTCCATTGCAAGTAAGAAGGTAGGATTTGGCATTCCTAGAAGCTAGATAAATTATCACAAGCCTTCACAGCCGAAGGAGCGCTCTTCGTGCAATGTCCGACTTGCTACTTAGAGTCCTGACAAAGGGCATTCCGAACAGTTGACACGACATCCACGGAAACGGCACGCTTCCTCAAATGATGCATTCACTAGCAACGTAGTCTTCATCCCACATCCACCTCCACCCCATCAATCTTCCCATCCTAATATCTCTACAGAATACAATGGAAGCCAAGTCAAATGATTACGTCGTTGAATTGAAAGCGAGCTCTAACCTAATTTTTTCTCTATGTGCGGGTATTGAAGGAGTGTAACGTGTCCGCAGTGACATGGCTTTTTAGAAAGAAGTGAAGAGAAAGAAGGAGAAGGAAAGGAAGGGCATATGGCCGTCAAGGCGTTTTATTTTCGAGGGGGCGGAAGGGGGGTCCATGCATGCATCCACTAACTTCGCCGTCTGTGGGCTTCACTCAATGAATTGAGGAAGAGATGAGAATAATGAGGGTTCTACTCATAAGCATAGCCCGCCGCCGCATCCGCCGGGTCGAGATTGTAGCTGTAGCCGTCTCCTTCGTAGCTTGGTGCGCCCTGCTCTAAATATTAGTTTCTAATCAAAATGCCAGTAGGTCCAGGGAAAAGAGGACTCACATATTCGTACCCATCACCATCCTCACCATCCCCATACCCATATCCATCACCATCACCATACCCCTCCCTATGCCTATGATGTTTCGGCCGTCTATGATGGTGATAGTACTCAGTTGGCATGGTCATAGTCGTCGGGGTGAATGTGAAGCCCGTGCTCGAAGTAGCGAGGGTTGTGGGCATTGCTGTGAAGGAGCCGGGACTGGTGCTCGTTATGAATGTGAGCGGAGATGTGCCGGTTGGGCCGGCGCTTGATGTTATGTTTCCGGCAATAGCGCTTTTGGATAGGGAGGGTATTGTTGTGACTGTTGAATTGAGTGAGTTGCTGAGGGTTGCACTTGCAGAGGGGTCGAAAGATTTCGAGGTCAAGTTCGCTGTTATGGCGCTTCGAGAGAGGGAAAGCGTGGTAACAATGGTCCCGTTGATCGATCTGGTCGGTTTTGCGGAGGGATCACCGATGGTAACGCTCCGGGAGATGGAGATGGCTGTGCCTGTACCAATATTGCCGGTGCCTGTAGCGCTTACTCCACTTGCTGACACACCTGAACCAGTAGGAAGTGGGAAAGATGGGAGTGAATATGGGTATGGCGGGTAGGAGAAGCCGGGAGGGAAGATACCACTTGCGGTGGGAAAGGGGAGCGATGTCGCACTCGGGAGAATACCTGTGCCTGTACCTGTGCCGAAGATTCCGCTTGCTGTTGGATCAAAGGTTGAGCTACGGTTAGTTCTCGTGGTAGTGCGCCGGAAAATACCTGTGCCTATGCCTGTGCCCGTGCCAATGATGCCGCTTCCGGTGGGTGCGGGAGTTCTCGTAAAATTGCCTCTGGTGGTAGGACTTCGGGAAATCCCCGTGCCAGTACCGATTATCCCATTCCCTGATAAAGAGAGTAATGATGAAGGGAAAGGGTATGGCCCTTGGGAGATGCTCGCAGTTGGGTCGGAAGAGTTGATTGCGATTGGGGTGGCGCTGATAGTACCGAAGAGGGTTGCGTTGCTTGACACAGTGGGAAAACCGCTGGTGAAGCCAGCCCTTGTTGCATTGCTAGAAATCGATGGATTGCCCGAAGGAGTGAAATTGGGAATGCTGAAGGAGTATATTACACTGCCGGTAGAATAAGTAGTGCCGCTCTGACTCAGTGACGCGTTCCCATAAGGAGCGGTGTGGCCACCTTGGCCGAGTGACAGAGGAGCAGTGCCACTGGGAACACCAGTCGAAAGAGCAGATTGGCTCAACGTAACGTGACGTTCAGAAGCTGCTGTAGGGTCGATGGGACTTATGGAACCCGGAGTGGTGCCGCTCGAGAAAGCTGTGGAGAGTGTGGACTGACCCAATGAGAATGAATAGTTACCAAATGGAGCTGATGTTGGGAAAATGGTACCAGGGGCAGTCCCGCTGCCCGCGTTGGTGGGACGAGCGGATCCGCTTAGTGAAGAGGGATCGAATGATGCTGAAGTTGGTGCAACAGGGCTGATAGTGCCTGAAAGTGTCCCACTAGGGATTCGTGTTAAAACAGTAGACTGGCTCAATGAAGAGTTGTCGAAAGGAGCTGAAATAGTCCCGATTTGACTGAGTGAAGGTGAAGCAGTGCCGCTAGGAGGACTCGTGGAAAGAGCGGACTGGCTGAGCAGACTAGGATCTACGCTGGTACTTGTTGGCACAGGGAAAGGAGGAAAACCAGGGAATGAGTAGCCGTAATCTTGGCGTGCGTGGACTCGTGGTGGGATAGCTGTGTGTGGATATCAGCGGTTGACGCCATGTATCTGCAGTTAGGGATGCCAGAGAGGACATGGAGCAAAGTTCAGACAAGAGAGTGGGGTCATTGCTGTGCTGCCACAATTTGTGTTTTGATGCAGACTCGTTAAAAAGATTCTCTCTCATGATTGGGGCCGGACAGATAGCAGATACGCCACCTTTTCACTTACCAGGTCGAGGATCTGCAAGAGCAAAAGCGAACAAGCCACCTATACATGAGAGCTCTAACACATACATCTTGGACTCTAGCGTTCCTGCGGAGTTAGCACAATGGGTTGGAAAGTGAGATTGCGACGGACAAGCAATGAACGAGTGAAAGTCGAAAGGGCGATGCTCTCAAGAGTTGCTGCTGGGGTCATGTCTTATAAAGTCTTTGGTCCATGATCTCAAGAGCTAAGCGGATGTTACCTTAGAAGGCTTATAGCGCAGGTATCCGTACTTCTCGTTGGCAAGTATGAATCCATCGACGCAAGGTCAGACCAGGAAACAGGACTTTGTTGCTCAATCCCAAAGAGCATACCGCCTTGAGCCTTGAAACACAAGCAAGGATATTTGATAAGTGCATGGAATATAGACGGTAAGTGGCATGAGTCATGGATGGCTAACAATGGTAGAGTGTACGAAGTGCAAGCCGAGACGCGACTTGTAGAAGGCTTTTGCAAAGACCGCATCATTTGAATTGAATTGTGGGTCCGGGGGAATAGATGTGTGCATATCCATATCAAGATTCCTTGGAATTGCAGCGGAGAGATTGCGATAGACGTACATAACCGTTGGGCGGAAGTCGGCCCTATCGGCCCATCTCTTTGACAATGGAAGGGGTTTAAATCGGAATCGATTGCCACAAAGCTTAAGGGGTCCTGCAGGGACGACCTGTCATAAACGGTCAGGTACGCAAACTTGCGCTTGGGTAGGAAAGCGACCTGAACAGATTTGGCGCAGAAGAACGGACGTAGTGCTCGGTTAGCTCCACTTTGAGTAGGTGGCTGCAAGGACCACTGACTGAACAGAGCTGAGGCGATTAGACTATAGACTATATCCTTGTCTCAGCGAGGAGCAGGTCGACAGCTGTCGTCGGGCCAGGTTCATGGAAGGACTTCAAGAGTTGTCAGAAATTATCAGCTCGGGGCAAGTCGCTCCAACGAGGAACCATGTTTGTCAAGGCCAGGTAAATCCGCCGGCCAACAGAAGATATGGCGTGGAGCTCGTGCTTCCATCATGGGAAGTCACCTGCACTTAGCGATTCTGAGCGTTCTGGGAAACAAACGATAATGGAGTTGCGACTCATCATAATTAATGTGTGGAGATCCTCGGCGGACTCGGGCCAACGTTGCATACCAACTTAACGTGTCAAAGTGGTACCTTGCATGTCAAGGTCACCGACACCAATATCCATTGATTGGATCTGGTGAGCTACGAAAACACGAGAATAGTAGATCTGGGAATATTGTAGTACTTCGCAGTAACGTGTCCCTTCATATCTCGCCGGTAACGGCTAATACATGCGAAAAGGTGATGTTCCGAGATCATGGTCGCTTGTTTGCTTTAGACTATGGAGACCTGTGGTACATTGTACTAGATGAGACTGGGATCCGACGAGCCTTGATTTGCCCTGTTGAGGAACTGATGGCTTGGCCACGGCGAGCAGCTACAATCCTCCATCTCAATTGAAGCGCACTTGTTGCGTTACATCTCATGGGCTAGGCCTCTTCTCGTCGATCGCTTCTGGCAGTGCGAGGGGTTGGTGATCGAAGTGCATGCGCTGAAACACTCTGGCTGACTTGATGGTCTTTCGATTCCGCCGTCACCACTGGAATGGTAGTTATGGACATGTTTCACGCGGAATCTAGCCAGAACGGTATTGCCTAGTATGTGTTTGGCGGACGATGTAACACATCCGGAGTTTGGTATCTCATCTCGCTCCGCGGAGGGACTTTGTCAGGCTTCTACCATAACATGTCAAGCAAGAGTAGCCTCCAAAAAGGCAGCTACAGGCTTGGACGATGGGCTAGCAACAAGGATCTTGACACTATCCGAGCTAGAACTATTAGAAAACTTGGTGCCTTCAAGGAAATTGCGATGACCCTGGATTTCTGTGAAACAGTGACAATTCCAAATTATACACCCATTCAATGGAGCGATCATCGATCATCGTAGAAAGTCGGCAGAGCACAGCTGGACAATCACAATACCGTACGCAGCAATCATGTCAGTTTCCCAGGACGAACGCGTCAGGCTTAGTAACTTCTTCTGCGGTGTCATCACTTTGCTGGAGTCTCGAAGGGCGATCCAGTTGGTGACTTATGAATCACCAACCGGAAACTTTAGCTTCTCCAACAACGATCCAAAGATGTTCTGGACTGCGGGCGTGATTAGCATAGTTCAGGCTCACAAAAACAGAGCGTTTCTTGCGGCCCGATCGAGTTCGCTGGAGGCCCGAAGCGACTACCGAAGAACTCCATATTCCTCTAACAGGCAAAGCTCAGGTGCGCCAGAGGCTAGACGATAACGTCTTGAGGGTACAGAAACAATTTTGGGGGTGAATGGGATGAAGCTCCAAGAAGCGAGACGGAAAGGCTTGTAAAGACAGTGTGATTATGTAAATACCTATACCGTTCATATCAGCTGTCGATGATGCGAGCGAGGAGTCATCGATATCGCTGCTTCTCGCAAACAAACCTGATTGTTCTCCAGGTCTCTTCGAAATTGTAGGGAATGCACCGAGAAAGTCGTCATGAGGAAGAGCTTAGCACGATGCCGAATCCGGGGCACGGAGACAGGGTTACTCTGGCGAAGAATAGATCGCAGTGATTTTACATAGTGTGAACGTCATGAAGAGAATAAGTCTGCTTCTCTGCACGATCAGGCGAGTCTTGGCGGTAGAGAGTGTTGCCACTTCGGCAACTTAGAACTACCTTATAATCCGAATGATAATTGGCAGAAGTAGCACCAAGTAGACTGTCTGTATCAGTAAACGAGGAATCCTTTGATAGGCTTCATCTCGAACCAGGTGATAGGGGCGCGCGAGTGACAGCCTATATTGGATGGGCTGTTGTAGGCTTATGCTATTGACCGTGAAAAGCCGCGATACGATGGGAAGAGATGGGGGAGGGGCGGATTGCGAAGTGTGGTGGAGTAAGCCGCCCGGAGGGAGAGTGCCGGTACAGCCAATGAAAACCCTGCCCTAAATGCTCGTCTTCTTTTGAGTGCTTCTCCCGTTTCTAGCGGCCTTGGCCCTCTCGGATCGTATCTCCAAAGTGGAAGTTCCGTATGGCTTGCTTTCACGCTAGTATCCTTATGCTCAACTAATGGAGCTTACCTGAACCGCAAGGTACAAGATCAGCGATTATTACCTACCATCATATACTCCATCTAAAAAGCTGCTCTAATCATGCGACAGTAGTCTATCGCAATTCTTCACCAATAACAAGTTTCCGTTGCTAAGTCAAAGTGCACCAGCTGTGCATGGCGTCGCAAGCCGTCAAGCTTCTCTGTTGGACACAATTGCGGGGCTTGTGATGCAACAGAGTTCTCTCACAGTGTCTCAGTGAGTAGCCTCGGATCCGAGGCTTAATAAGGTACTCCGTACGGAATGCGTGATAAGTGGCTAACGTCACGCAAGTATGCGGGGTCACCCTGATCGAAGCGCTCGCCACGGCGTTGGATTGGAGCGAAGGAGGATGAGGATGCAAGAAGCATGGATGTCCTTCTAGAAAGAGGTGCGATCTCCAGGCCTCTCCAATGATTGCTTGGTGTCTCACTTTCCTGGCACGCTAACCGAGTACTGTCGGAACCACAAAGATAACGATGCAACCAACGCCCCTCACACCGAGTCTTCACATGCCTTTAATGGCCTGGCCAAGGCCACGCTATATATGGTGGGCAGATCCACCTCCAGGTGGTACGCCTCCTGGAAGAAAGCAGTTGTCGACACTTTCACTTCATCCTCCATCAAGTACACCGCCATCGAAATGAACGAACGCAGTGTCGGCATCGCAGAGTTCCATGCCTTGGAAGTCCAGCCACGCAAGTTGTCTATGACAGATGCTGCTGGCGGCACTGACATTGGCGGCGCCGAAGTTGATGCCACTAATGCCAAACCTGAAGCTCTCATGGACAAGGAAGCTCGAGGCATAGAGTCTAGTAGTCTCGCATCGTTCGAAGGCGACGAACCGACCGAGGAGGAAAGACACACATTGAGAAAGGTCTCGGATAAGCTCCCATGGTCGGCTTTCCTTATTGCCATGGTTGAGTTATGCGAGCGTTTTACCTACTACGGTCTTTCAGGCCCCTTCCAGAATTACATCCAGAATTCGTACAATGACCCCAGTGGCCTTCCAGGCGCAATTGGTATGTTTTGTTCATATCCGGGCGTACCAGCGACACTGCATGCTGACAGCGGACAGGTCTGGGACAGACTGGAGCAACTGGTCTGACCGACTTCTTTCAATTCTGGTGCTATGTCACGCCAATTATGGGAGCGATCGTGTCTGATCAGTATCTCGGCAAATACAACACCATTTTATACTTTTCCTTTGTCTATACAGCCGGCGTCCTGATCTTGGTTTGCACCGCGTTGCCAACGGCCATTGAGCACGGGGCCGCCCTGGGAGGTCTGATAGCGGCGATGGTAAGAATTCCTAAAGGTGCTGAAGACGCAGTGACTGATGCCGTTGACAGATCATCATTGGACTCGGCACCGGAGGAATCAAGTCAAATGTCAGCCCGCTGATCGCAGAGCAATACCGTGGCACTAGGCAGACTATTGAGGTTCTCAAGAGTGGGGAGCGAGTCATTGTCGACCCTGGAGTCACAATTCAGAGAATTTACATGGTCAGTCCCTCTCGAGTCAACGTACTGCAGCCTCCGTTAAATCTGAAAACAGATATTCTACCTTTGCATCAATGTCGGCTCTCTCTCATCCATCGCTACCACGGAGATGGAGAAACGTACTGGCTTCTGGACCGCCTATCTTCTCTGCTTCTGCATGTTCATTGTCGGCATCGCGGTCTTGCTCCTCGGAAAGAGATACTACATAGTGCGGCCCCCTAGAGGCTCGGTAATACCGAATGCATTCAAAGCCATGTGGATTGGACTCATCAATAAAGGCAACATGGGTAAGCCGCGCCTTTCCCCCCAATGCCAGCGTGGGCTTCAAAGATATTGACAACGTTGGCAGAGGCCGCAAAGCCTTCTTACCAAGAGGAGTACGGCCGCAAGCATAAGACGCCGTGGAATGATCTTTTCATTGAAGAGATCAAACGCGCACTTGTCGCCTGTCGAGTCTTCGTCTTCTATCCTATCTATTGGGTTGTCTATTCACAAATGCTGAACAACTTCATTTCTCAAGGTTCGTGATCCAATTGGCGCTGTGATACTCGTACGATAATTTTGTTCTGACTCGTACTAGCCGGCCAAATGGAACTCCATGGCATTCCTAACGACATCATGCAGAATATAGACCCGCTTACTATCATCATATTCATCCCGATCATGGACAGCCTGGTATACCCCCTTCTCCGTAGAGTTGGCATCCCATTCCGCCCAATCACCAGGATCGCCATGGGATTTGTCTTCGCTGCCCTATCGATGGCGTACGCAGCTATAGTCCAGCACCTGATCTACAAGTCCCCACCGTGCTACGATGCACCCCTCGCCTGTGCGGCCGCCAATGGTAGCTTGCCAAATCAGGTGCATGTGGCTGTGCAAACACCCGCGTATCTCCTGATTGGTTTGTCCGAGATCTTCGCCAGTATTACTGGACTCGAGTACGCATTTACCAAGGCACCGCCCTCGATGAAGTCTTTCGTCATGTCCATATTCTTGCTCCAATCCGCTTTTGGTTCTGCTCTTGGAATTGCCCTCGCTCCGACGGCTACGGATCCTAAGCTAATATGGATGTACACTGGCCTCTGCGTCGCGACGATTATTACAGCGGGTCTCTTCTGGGTACTCTTCAAGAAATACAATGCTACGGAGGATTCGATGAATGCACTAGAGGACAAAGGTGAAAAGCCTGTTCCGGCAAGCCAGGTTGGCGGGTTTGGGCACAGAGGTATGAGTGAGAGCGGACACGCTGGGTCGAGGAATGCAGAGGAAGCCAGAGGGAGTGCTTATTCAACAGGACTTACGGATAAACCCGTATAAGTTGGATGGGGTTATATAAGAGGCAGACGATGTTGATTTTCAATACCTGGACAGGGTCCACCATGGATACAGTATCCGCTTTGTCATGTAATGTCATAGATCTGATACCGACAGCTCGAACAATGTAAGATGAAGTCCAAAGATGGTTGTCTGCTACTCAGGTGCATGGTCTCCTGTTAACTACCCAGTCTATCCACATCTGTCACAGAAATTACGAGTATGTGTAGATGCCAAGGCATTCCTCGTTGCTCCAATTCTTTTCATATAGAACTAAGCACTTGCCAGTACATCATCTTTATAGAAGAATAGACACCAACGGAGATCAAGCCCACCGAGATCTTGATAGCAGGATGGCGAGCAGTTTCCCGTTGGATATATTATTGTTTTGCCAAGCTTGCCAAGCCAGCGACTTCCAAGTTTCGGTGATGCTCTAATCGGGTTGGGAGGACACGCGTGTGCCCTGTGCCCTGTGCCCTGTGCCCTGTTTCAGCAAGAAACTGGGCACTTCATGTCTTTCTCTACTTCTTTGTGAACATGCAACAGATGGCTTGGACAACAATAATCGTCTGTTAGGTGGACTGTCTCTCATCCTACAAACTTACTCACACTCGTTATCACTACTTTCAAGGCGCGTGTTTACCCCAGACTGCTGCTCCCCGCCCAGCAACTAGGCCGCATATACAGACGTGCTCAACGTCCACAGTCCTTGTCATGCGCCTTACTGCCCTTCATACCGTGCTGCTCGCAGTCCTTCACCTTGCAACCGCATCAGTCGTCGACCGAAGCCTTCCAAAACCTGCCGGAATAGTCGAACGACAGCCATTAGTCACACCGTCGCCGTCAAAGTGGTGGCCCACCAGAACCGAGAAGAAAAGGGGTCTTGTCAGTGACGTTGCAGGGGATGTGAACTCTATACTAGGAAGCTTGGGCTCGAATATACCCTCCTACGTCGCGTCGGGCGTGCCCAATTTCTTCCAAGACTTCCCCACTGGGGCAAAGGTGCAGAGCAGTCTCGGTCTTCAGGATTCGCAGGTTAGCGCATTGCCAACGCAGGTGTTAAATATACCGTGAGTCTATATATATACCCGGAACCCCCAAACTAGGCTCACAAATGCAGAGGTTATGGGAATTGGACCGACCAGGGCTGGAACCTGAGATTCCACGGCAATGTCTACAAGCAGCCCAACATCTCCGAATCTAAGCTTAACGATCTTGCAAACGGGTTCCTTGTTGGCACATCCATACAGGATCTCCCTCCGTCGCAGGCTTCGCAAGCGCGCAACTTGACTGCCGAAATTTACGTCCTCCAGCAGTCCAATGAGAATGTCACTTTCAGCCTCGCACCTGCGCCAACAGCAGGTGCATCAGGCGAGCAGGGTGGAGGCGGAGCTGTTACACCTTCCGGCGGTAGTCAACAGATCAAGTTCCCTACGCCTACAACGCCAGAAGGAGATTTCGACGGCTTCGTTCAGATTAATGACAATGGCCTCGCAGCTGGGAACTCTACAAGTGAGATTCAGCGCTTGAACGTGTACACTGAAGGCGATATAAATGGCAACGCGACTTCCTATCTTGCTCCCACCACTGGTCTGACTATAATTTCTGATATCGACGACATTCTACGAGTGACCAAGATCTACCAGCCGAAAGAGGGTCTCCTAAACTCGTTTGCGCGTCCTTTTACGCAATGGATGGACATGCCGGACGTTTATGCGAATTGGTCTCGAAGTGTTCCCAATCTCCATTTCCACTATCTCACGACTACCCCTGAGCAAATAACCCGCAACTACATGGACTTCATATACAAGACCTATCCGGGTGGTAGCTTCGACACTCGGCCATTGAACTTTAGCGATGTCAGTGCAACACTGAGTATACGCAAGTTCTTGCTCGATAAGATCTTCCAGACCTACCCTAAGAGGAAGTTCGTTTTGGTAGCGGACACGAGCAACAGCGATGTTATGAGAGATTATCCAGCCAGTAAGTACAATGTCTGACTGTACCCTTCCTCCAGGAGCTGTGCTAAATCTAGACTTCCCCAGTGGTAACGGACTATCCCGGCCAAGTCCAGTGCATCTTCTTGCGCAACACATCCAGCACAGACTCAGGTGACCAATTTCCGTACGACACCTCAGGCTTTAAAGGCGTTGATAGCAGCTTATACATGTTCTTCAACGTACCTGTACGTCAAACTCGCTAATTCCCCTACAATTACATACATCCACTGACTCTTCTAGGACGACCTCATGAACCTCGATATAGCAGCCGGCCACTGCGTCAACAACACAATCAAGCAGAATCTCACATACGGCTACCAAGGCCTACCGTTCGGCCTCAATACCGGGGACGGCAAGAAGAGCGCTGGAAGCCAGCTTGCGGGCTCGAGTTTGTGGGCGTTTGCTGCTACGTTGGGCGCGATGATGTGGGGTTTGGTGTTGGCGCTGTAAGCGATTGATTGCGTTAAAGTAGTTATACCAATTGTAAGTGACTGCGATGGACGTTGGGGAAAATGCATATTGCTTTGCAGGCTTTCGGTTTCTTGTACGATTATAGCGAGCGGCATTTGTCATTGCGTGTGGGAAACCGTGTACTCAGGCTAGTTGACGAGATCGTACATACATGCTCAAATCGAATCATTGCCCTAACCTCGAGAAACCTGCATGCGTTATGGACCTACATGCTCCACGTAGCCCAAACCTTCCCTTTCCAAATCTTGGAACCGTCTCATCCGTGCAGGAACGAAAAACCAGTCAATTGTGCCAATATATTCTATATCGTACATAATAACACAGGAACGACAGTCCAAATACCCCACACCCTCCCTCCACTCCACCCCATTCCCTTCCATTCTCCGCAACAGAAACACGCACGCCAAAACCCTCACAAAAAGCCACCCTCATTCTACCTCAATTTCAATTCCCTAGCTAATCACATAGTCTCCCACCCCCCATTATTGATATCCGCCTCCAACTTCCTCGCAATGGTTGTCGGTATCCCCTGCTGCAGCCACACGTTTCTGTATAGTGCATCGTATCTCTTCTGGTTCAGGAAGAGCTGGCGGCCGCGCCGTAGACCGGCGTCTGGTTCGCCGTATTTGTCGAGGTAGGGGGCTGGGTTGAAGCTGCCGTTTTGGTTGTGGAGGTAGAGGACGCAGCATTTGCGGATGTTGAGGAAGAGGCCTGTGTCGATGCCGCATCTGGGAGGTGGGTTAGTGGTTGTTTGGTTAGGTTTTGTATGTATTGTGAGGGGAGGGGGGGGGAGGGAAGGTTGACTCACTTCTGCATGTGCTGGTTGCATCCGCCTTTGCCACCTTTGTGGCAGCAACTAGCTTGGCTGCAGAACATGTCGCCACAGAATAGACACAGGGCGGCGTCTTCGAGTCTGTTGCCGGTGGTAGGACAGCGACGTCTGGTGACTTCGTAGATTAGAGTATCGAATTGCTTGGGTAACCCTATCAGTTCGAAGATGGCCGGATGCTCGGGTTTCAATGATGTGTAGGCTGACTGCCTCAGTACGTCCTGGCGATCTATGTCCGATGGAAGGCTTCGCATTTTTGTGGAATGACCTTCGTGCCACTGCCAATGTTTGATCCAGCCCATAACCATTTGTGCCTGGGTATCGAGCTGATTTTCAGGTGCGTCTCCCACAGAAGTGAACATAGCTGGTAATGATGGAAGATTTAGTGCCTTGGTAAGACGTTCAAGCTCTGCCTCATCCATGTCTCCAAAGCCAGTGTCTGGGAAGTCGACACCATACCTTACGTTTAGGAGAATTGCGGCTTTGCGAAGGAAAGTGAGAGCGTAGGCGGAGAAGACCGAGTACAAAGCTATTAGAAACTCGGGCGATTGGCTGATCGGGACTGCCGATCCAGCTTCATCCTCGTATATAGGCCAGGGCAGTACAGGGTTGCAGAAGCGACGAGTTTGCATTAAGAATCTTGCCAATACTTGAAGAGTTTTGCGAGAAGGCTTATCCTCTGAAGACGGGCTAGTAACCTGCCGCATTTCGAATGCGAAGGCATCTGGAAGCGCCATCATGTACAAGGCGACCTTGACGATCTGGAGCAGGTAGCATAACCGGAGGATGTGGTGTATATCCAAATTGAATGCAGGGACACAGGCAACTGAGCATTCAGTAAAGAAGACGAAAGGATCCAGAGACAATGCAGAAGGTAGGTGGAGTCTGATCTCATGGTCTGCTTCGTCGGTAGCGATTTGAGGGTGAATTGCGAATATTTGTACAAGTTGATTTTGGACAGTGTCTTTGAACTCGGAAGCTGAAGGGTAAGAACCAGAGTTACGCATGCCTCCAATTGCAATATACGAGGATGCAGTTTCTGACAGAATGCGGAGTTGGGTCATGACGGAAGCGGGTATCTTGTCTAGGAGAGTACGGCCGGGTTGTGACTGGACCCCTCGCTGGGAGATCTCAGTAGCCGCAATCGAATTGCCCAACGTCCTAGCGAGCGTATCGGTATTGCCCAAGTTCTCCACTTGTCTACTTGGTAGCTCTGTAGTGTTAGGGAAACGAGACGATAGCCTGTTCGCTCTGATCGTTTCTCGGATGCGGGCATAGATAGTAACAAGTTCGTCGATCAGAAGGTGGTCTGTGGACAGCTGGTGACTGGGTGCAATTGTTGTGGGAGTGGGGTTGAAGCTGCCGTCAAAAGGAAAGCGGCCAGGCATTGAGTTTCTACTGGATCCTTGAGGAGAAGTAGGACTCGTGAGAGGTGTTTGGAAAAAAGTGGGGAGATTCCTGGCCAATGGAGGAATAACCGCTTTCGATGTATAGCCAACGAATTGCTCCTGATGAGGATTGGTACCAGATCTGCCTTCTTCGCGCTTAAAGAATCGTGACACGGTCAAGCCGACGCCGGAGGACAGCCAACCTTCGAAGCTAGAGTCTGTGTGGAGTATCCCAGGGTAAGTCTCCTCCTTGCCCCTCCAAATGATAGGTAGAAATGTGTTTCCAAGTGCCTTACACAATGGACAAACGAACTCCTTGAGGTCGAGTCGTTCTGGATGATTTCTAGCAATCTGATGATGCTGTCGACGCTGAGTGGCAGCACAGTATAATTCAAAACAGGAGTAATGCATAATGTGACCACAACCAACCGACACTGGACCTCTTGAAGCGTGTGATGGCGGAAAACCCTTGCCAAGTACTTGCTGCTCGGAAAGAGCCTTACTGCCATCAGACTTCCGCCGGTTCACTCGCTTTCGATTCTGGCCAGCAACACCGAACGGCCGTATATCATTAGCTGCACGATCAAGGCTGCTCGGAGTCGTCAAGACCTCACCGAAGAAGTCGGGATCTCTTATGTCAGTCTGCCGAAACATCCTGCTATTGGTCATAAGTGCGAATGTCCCGAAAAGACGAGTGTCATTGGTCTCCTCTTGGCAGAGGATGCAGTTGCCTGATGGATATTTCCATGTCTTCTTGTGCTCTTCAGTAGTACCAGTGACAATCGAAGCAGCTTCCTCCGAATCAGTTTCTCCCCATTCAGCAACGTCCTGATTGTTCATAAAGTTCTGTTGCTGTTGCTGAAATTGTGCCATCACTTTCGCTTGCCTATCAAGAGCCTGTCGCTTCCTAAGTTCTCGAATTTGCCGCTCTTTGGCTTCCTGGTCACCGTCTATGGGAGTCCTAGGAGACTCAAAACCTAATCTATCAAGAGCTAATGCTGGGAGCGGAGTCCCTTGAGAGAAAAGAGACGACACGACCGTGCTATAGCTGCGAGGCCGACGCTGCTGTATGCGATGAAAGATGAGGCGGATTCTGGGGTGGCAGGCTTTTATCTCCGCGTTCTCTAGCATTTTGACTAGTACATCAAAGGTGGTGTTGCCAAGCTCTGATTGTTTCTGAAGGATGTTGAGGACAAATGATGAAGATTGATCAACCATATCCACATCTCCATCATCGTCTCTAGTCTCATCTTCAAGCACAGCAGCAAGTACCAGATGTAGAACAACTTGAAGGAAAGCCTCAATGCGTGTTGCTGGGGTATCTGAAGAGAGGTGCGGATTCATATGATGTGCCAAGGAGTAGAAGATTATTTGAGCAAACAACGGTGTCTTGGTGAAGAACGAAAGATCCTTAAACAATCCTAACTCTATTGGCCGAGGCTTGGGTTCGAGGACAATGTCCTCCGCGGGTTTACCAGATCGCTTAGCCATCCATGTTCGATAAGCTTGTTCAGCTTCGTCGCGCTGGTTCTTGGAGTAGTGGGCCGTGAAAGGGTCCACGTCCCCAAGGAATTCAGGTTTTAGTTCGAAAGATCCGGAGTCAGAAAGGCCTTCTGGAGCTTTATAATTGGTCATCTCGTCCAGAATGTCTTGGAAGTCCTCAAGATCGGTAGACTTGTCTATGAGGCCAAGACGACTGTTCAGATCAGAGAAAGAGAGTGGCTTGAAACACAGGATGTGCGTAATATCGCGGCGCAGAGCTAACTCATGGGGTTTGCTGTCCTTTCCTACAGGATGCAGTGAGGTACGATCACTCAGTATCACGATTAGTAGATGAATGAAGTCTTCGGCGACGTCAAGCTGTTGGGATGGTTCGTAGCCAGTCCGGATCTTATAGCTCCCTCTCATCCAGTCGTCCATGCCAAAACGGTCGATCGCTGAAGCAAGAACCCGGCTAGGGTCGCATACGCTCATAGCAGTCTGAAGCAAGAAAATGTCGCGGTGATGACCAAAGTCGCGGTTCGATACGCCCCTGTACGTACCCATCTGATGTCGAAGACTCAGACCATTCCGTACCCACATACCGGCCTTCATTTGTGCTAGCCAAGCACAAACTCGTAGAGGGAAATCGAAAAGAGCCATCAAGTAACTTTCTGGATCAAGGTCGGGTACGACAGCTTTGTACGGAGGTGGCTCTTTCAGCTCCTGGACCGGAAATCGCAGCAAGCTTCTTAATTCGTCTGCAGACATATTCTTTGCAACGTCGATCAACCATGAAAGGGTGTAATGCAGTGCATGATGGAAGCTGATCGGTTCGGACTCAACCACAAATTCTACAACCGAATGCCGTGTCTCGTTGAAAGGCGTGTTCTCAAAGAGGAACGACTCTTTCCTGACGAACCGAACTTCGCGTTTGATCTCTGCCTGATCGAATCGGAAGCGCTCTCCCCCTACAGAATTGATGATCGTAGCTTTTGCAACTCTTCTGATCACCTGCTTGAGGCTCAAGTTCTCTTCGTCATCGACCCATTCGAATGATGCTGCGAATTGACGGCAGAGCTTATTTATGTCTTTTGTCATCAGTGATGCACCGATCCATACATCATTCTCATATTCAACGTGGTCTCCTACGGCTCTCACATTCGGACATGTCCCCTGGGGCAGTCTGATCAGATCGAGGAATTGCAGCTGGTATCGTTCTACACTCCGTAATTTCTCCTTGACATATGCGTTATCGAACAGCCGTCGTAGGTCTCCAAAGAAGAAGTACATCCGGCGGTTCGCGACCGATCCAGCATCGAATGCCAAAGTTGCTTGTACAGAAACGTCCCACGGATGACCCACCTGACGATGAGTAAGGAATGTGTAAAGGATAGCCATAAGACTGGTAAGAAAGTTGGCACGCTCGACATTCTCCTCCACGATTGACGCTGTGGTGAACATCTGAATAGAAAGATTGATGATGGAGTGATCCGGCTCCCGGTCAGCAATAAGGTAGAGCTGGGCAAGCAACGTGTATAAGCCAGCGAACCGCAAGCCGAGGATACGCTTGAACTGGGGCACGGAAACGACAGTACTGATGAATAGGTCTCGAAGGCCAACGCGAGCTTTCTTCCAAAGTCTCAAATCGAACAGCATGAGCCGGTCCAGACGTACGTACTGGCGCAGGTCTTCGTGCAAGGGAAGAGGCTCCTTGGACGTACGAGTCTCTGGCTGTTCAAGCCAGTAAGGTGGTGGACGACCCGGTGCCTTCTTCCTTTTCAGCCAAGGTGTTGGAGGGACCTCATAGTTCGCCTTGGGGATGATTGATGGTGTCGAAAGAGGCTCGCCGGTTTCAGAATCTGTTGAGAATGTGCGCACCGGTTCATGTACTCGTACACGCTGAAGCGGAGGCGGTGGCGGTGGAGGCGGCGGTGGATACCCTGCATACGTAGCCTCGGAAACTTCTGTCTCATCCTCGAGCTCGCTGGGAGCCCTCATATCATGATCTCCTTGAAGGCCTGCACCGGTTGATCCTGCTGCCGACACATCCAGCTCCATCCGCTCCGGTTCCCCATCGTCATCGGCCTCGTCGTCGCCATCGTCATTATCGTTAGTAAATGTATCAGAGTCGCTTTCATCTAGATTGATGGTCCTATGAGGACCCTGAGTAAGAGCACCACGGTGTATGGCAGCGACTCGAACAGCTTTACAGATCTCAGCAGATTCATCAATCTCATGCTCGTCTAGTCCGCCCATACCAACCCAATGATTGCTCCCTGAGCTTCCTTTACGCCAGGATTTGAGAAGCTCCTCACAAATTGTGTCTTGCAGTACACTGTGCTCTTCACCAACGCTGCAGCCTGCGATATCTCCGAGCCACTCAATCATGGTGTCGCACATTTGTTCTCGGAAGAGGTCGCGCGAAGACCGAATTGTCACCGTGATCTTGATTTGCTCGATAATCCCAGCGACCTTCAACAATTGGCCGAGATCCCTGGAATATTTGACAACGCTGCGCCCCACATCGTTAGTCTCGTTAGCCTTCTTGAGACCAAATGCCATCTCTCTCTTGCAAGCTCTAGCTACTTGTTCCTTAACCTCGTCCACGGTGTGCTTCTCATCATTCCAAAGTACCAAAGCGAATTCCGGGTCCTCATCTACGGGCTCGTCATACCACTTTGCAATTAAGTACGACCCTTTCTCGTCAAGCTCGATGTTCCCTGCATGCTTGTCAAGCCGCAAATTCTCTGGCGAACAGGATATGACATCGCACAGGTAGTCGATCGTCCGACCAATAGTCATCCTGATGCTATCAACGAGTTCGCTTGGCAGATAGGGTGTCTCTCTTTGCTTGCCGGCAATAGTAGAAGCATCTGCCGTATGTATGGCACACTTGACTGGTAGTTTCCACGCCTCATCATCCCCACAGTCACAGCATCCGGTATTGCCAAGCGATATGTTGTGTGTGACATTATGATCTGTATGGTCCGATGCTTCAAAGCAACGGGTACAAAGCACGCAAGTGTTATCGTCCGTGCATGTCTTGCAGTGATATGTAGCATCCCCAGCCTTGAATATATGTCCGCAGGCCTTGCCCCTGGCTGCTTCACTATACTCTGATCCTTCCACCATGCCTTGGGCTATTCGTAGACTCCAATCCTCCCCAGCTCTAGGAACTTTCCCCTTGAACAACGTTTGTAGATAGTTGTCGTTTTCAGCAACAAGAGAGGTATAAAGTGCTTGTTGAAGCGCCTGGCTTGCAGCTCTGGTGTACCGGAGGCCATACTGCTGAGGCAGGTCTCGAAGAAGGTGACACAGGTGTCGGTCTCGATCTGTTAACAGCATTGTATTCCAAAGACTTGCATCGCTAAGGTGCAAAGCGAGTTCGGGCGAGTCTAGCAGCAGTTACGGTGAGTTGGAGAGACGAGGAGTTCGAGAGTTTCTCGAGATATAAACCGGTACATGTGATAAGTAGACCCTCTGTATTCAAGATGTAGTCGTAGTGGGGGATGAGGGGTCTGGAAACGGCGAAGATCAAACCATGCAAAGATCTTCGGTGAGTGAGGGTGTCAAACGGATGGAAGTCGTAATGGATGTTCGGACAGGTGTCGAGCGCTTCAAGGTCGTATTGCGTTGTGTTCTCGCTCAAGCGTTGATTTGTGACGCAGCTTACAAGCGCGACTTACAATATAAGGTACATCTAAATTGAAGCACCCTTAACAACTGTTCATGTTATAACACAATGAGAGTGAGGCCCGTGGGATGGGCTTCACATTCGATCTTGCATTCCATTGATCTATATTTACAATTTCCACCTGGTCCAGGGCAACAGACTTGTGCGCACCGGATCGGAGCTTTTCACATGGCATATGCAGATATGCATAGCAACAACAAATGTTCCGAGCGTTCCGCAGTATCTCTGCCTTCTCCGTCGCCCAACTCGTTGCCCCAGCTCAAGTCCGCCATCTGATCCTCACTCCTCGCTCTCCACGTACTTATGCCGTATATCCTTCCATTGCCGCTAAGTCACCTGTTAGCAGAGCTCTCATTCGCGCAAGATTCTCCCTCCACCCACTCCTTGATTATTCCAGTCCCAGAATTTTGTAAGGGCTCGATCGAAGCCACTGTAGACCGTATTCGTCAGTATCCGCTTAGTCCACCGTTCCAAAGGATTGCTCACATCTGGAATACAAAAGCACCGGCAAATACCGCTGACAGGAAGACTTGGTTTCTTTTGAAGATGGAGCTTCAAGTACGTTAGTCCAAGCTTCTGACGTGAAGCCGGGTTGAGGGCACTTGCTTGTAGATACCGCTAGCGATCTAGAAGCACGTAATATTAGTTCCATTCAGGTCAATTGGTTAGTGAGTACGTACGCCAGGCATTGTGAAGGACGCGACCAGCTCGGTAGGTTGTGCTCGTGGTAGGTGAGAAGTGTGACGTGGGAAAGCTCAAAAATGGTGTTAAGAGTCGGACTTGGCGGCGGAGGATGGGCGTCCTCTGATTGGCCAGCGCTACTCCAAAACACCAACCACTTCCATCGACGTTACTTGTGCTTCACGGAGAAAAAATTTAAAGACTACAAGCGATGCAGCGTTGAACATCATGAATTCCAGCCCTTAGATCTCTCGTTCGGGTGGCCAACCCAACAGATCTTGCGCTTGAGCCGTGCGCATCGAATCCCCACTTCCATCTTGCTTCGACATGTCACTTTCCGCGCCCTCCCCCTCACCCTCCCCTACCCCGGGCTCAGGTATCGTATCCACTCCAACAGGCGACCGCCATATCCCACCCTCAACTCGCGCCGACGGCTCACTCCGCAAAGAAATCAAGATACGGCCCGGCTATCGGCCGCCTGAGGACGTCGAAGTATACAAGAACCGGACAGCTGAGGCATGGAAGACGAGGGGAACTGGTGGCATACCGGGAGCTGAGGGGCTGAAAAGCGGAGGTGCTTCGGAAGATAAAGCAGGCGCAGCAGGGAAGAATGCTAAGAGGAGAGAAGCGAGGAAAAGGGCCAAGGCTTCGGAGGGAAACGCAGACGGAGAAGAGAATGGGCAAGTGAACGGGGATTCTGGTGTGGCGAGCACAAGCCCACCTACAGCCAAGTCGAAAGCAGGAGCGGCGAAAGACTGGCGAACGGATGCGCCTCCAATAAAGGAGCCAGATCCACAGTTGGATACCGAAGCAGAGAAAGAGAAGCTAGCTAGGAATCTAAAGAAGAAGTTACGGCAGGCGAGAGAACTGAGGGAGAAGAAAGATAAAGGGGAGAACCTGCTGCCTGAGCAATTCGAGAAGGTCATTAAGATTCAGGAACTGATACGACAGTTAGATAGCCTGGGGTTTGATAGTAATGGGGCGCCAAAGGCTAAGGACGTTCGGTAAAAGAGGGAATCGCGGGCTACATAGACAAGTGGGCGTTTGGGAAGAGGGTTATTTTTGTGGACATGGATTATGAGTAGCGAATATACCATTGCGAGCCTAGAATTTCATGCATGGTTAGCATGCTCAGGCCATGAGGAATAGTAGAGGCTGCGCGAAGATGAAGATAGTATTCCTTCAGGATATGCTGTATACAAGCTATTCCATCGACAGCGATGCAGCATTTAGAAAACATGCTATTGTACAATGCTTCATTCGCCTCATGTCCTTTCAACGTTGCTTACCACTGCCAAGTTCTTTTCTTCTATGTACGGTTACTCCTCTCCTTTGTGACAGTGGCCGGTACCCGAGCCGCATAGCATCTTGATATCAAGTCTGCAACTTGGGGTGGCAGGCAGTCAGTTATGTTGTTCTCCCTCCAACTAGTATTTTAGTCAGCCAAGCCCGTTGCAGGTCGGCTGCCCTCGCCGGCAACCGTCTGACTATCTGGCAGAAGTGGATGTTCCTCTTCGTTTCCAGTTCAAGTCCTCAGCATGGAGCCAGGAATATTTCTTCCCACCAACAAAAGACTCCAAGCCTGTCTTTCCCGTCCCGTCAACTAAGCCTTTGACCGCATCCCTAGCAGCTCTTACGCAGTCATTCAGCCCAACACCAGTATAGCTATTCCCAGCGACTCTGAACCTGCCTTGAAATCTCTCCAGCTGATCGTGGGCCTTCTCCATATTCATCTCATGACCGACAGGATATTGCGGTATGCAATCCCGGTGCAGATTTACCCTAATAGCGCGAGGTTCCTCGCTGATCCCCAGGTGCCGATTCAAGATGCGTTTCGCCATAGCAGCACCTTCGTCCTCATCAGGGTAGGTGTCCCAGCGGTCCCACCAGTGGCCACCAAGCATGACTGTAACCTTGGTTCCAGGGACCGCATCCTGGCCAATGGTGGCATCCGAATCAAAGACGACTCCGAGAGCTCGCTCGGGATTCTGCTCATATAGCACAGTGCGCGGGAGTAAGTAGCCGAAACCATGGACTGGAAGGATGGCTGGGTTTGAGAAGAAGAGATTCACTACCATGATGGTGATGGGGAATGCTTTGGCCAGGGAAATCGGGTATTGGGGAAATACGCCCTTATCGCCTAGATTGACCATACGAGCGGAGGTACTTCCAGAGACGGTAGAGATAATGTGAGTGAAGTCCGACTCGCGACTTACCCTTGTTGAAATGTCTTCGGTGCTTATACGGACCTGTTTGCGGTATCAGCCTCAATGACTGTCCGATTACGGAGGTAGCATGACCCAGGGCTGTGGCTGGAGAAATGCTCATACCATTGGACCCTTCTCATCTTGCTGCAGTTTCACGCGGTTGACTCTCGTCTGTTGGTGTATTTGAACATTGGGACTCTCCAGAAGCTTCCTCTCAAGCCTATCAGCCAGTTCTCCAATTCCTCCCTTGAAAGTAAAGACACTAGATTTCTTAACCGCCTCCAAGGTATCCGACATGACAGGCCGGCTGTTAAACTCTTTGATAAGTTCTACGTCGTCATCAGCAACTGGCACTCGTAAACGAGTCGCCTTCTGAAGGTGGCCTCCAAGGACAGTACCACGTGCGCTTTCTCTGTGCCATAACCCTGGGAGGATTGTACGAGCACTAAGCTTGTAAATATCGCCACCGTAAATGCCATGGATTACAGCAGAAACTACATTATCTGCAAGAGCAGAACCAAAACGCCTGGAGATGAACGACCCAAGTGATTCATCTTTGAGTCCTTCTGGACGTTTAGGCCTCAATTTTAGAAAGTCAAAGAACGCCCCAGAGATAGCGCCTTTGAAGATAGGTTCAGACAACAAATTGATAAGGTTGGACAGCAGTGACATTCCAGGACCAGGCATGCGGACAAGATGGTCTGGGTAGTAGATAAAGCGATTTTGTGCAGCGACAGAATTCTTAGAAGTCATGAGTACTCGATCCTCAAGGCCAAGGTCACGCACCTAAAACAGACATATTAGCTTGGAACCCCACCATTGATCACAGGCTCCTACCAGATCAAGAGTGATGAGTCCATTGGGGTTCGAAGGCCGTAGATTGCGAGGTCCTTGCTCAAAGACAACGTTCCCTGTACCTACATCCACGGACTGCGAGTGAAGCCAGCCTCCAAGCCTCGCGCTGGCCTCAAAGAGTGTAATCTTAGCATGTGGAAGACTGCTCGACAGGTAATAGGCACTAGCGAGTCCAGTTATGCCACCTCCTAAGACGGCAATGTCTGTGGCGTCATGATTAATGTTAGATGTTGATGATCCGGTGACATACTGCTGGCGCAGAGCATGCCTTCGACACGCTAAACTCGCGTAGCATTGCTTAAGTAGTATGTCTAATGCATTGACTAGGAGTCGTGGGTTTGAGCTTAATGTAGGCATGGAATTCTTCCAAGACCACAATATGTGGTTAACTTATCACACTAACATGCGAAACGTTACAGTCGATCGCGGAGATAGAACGGACATACCGAGAACAGCCAGAGAATAGCTAGATACATCTGCGAGCCGGAAGGCAGTGACTATGCCGTCTTGTCCATAATGCATTACTACTATCTACCTATGTAAATTTGCTATTTCAAAGTCGGGTTAAGATGTTGCAAGATCGATGGTACCAATTGAATTAATCGATAATGCCAAAACGTGTCGGTTCTAACCGAGCAGCACAGCAACAAGATGTTGGCGATGATTCCCTCTCACAAGCACTAGCAAACCAGGAACGCCGGCAGACTGTTTGCCTAGTAGATAGGCCTTCCCTCGTCCCACTTCCTCTGCTCAACCATTTCCCTCCCAGCACCAGTCACAGGAGAGCTGGCCCTCGGGTCAAGAGTCCCATCGTCGATCAATCCGCCAAAGCTAACGCGCTTGCCAATACCACTACCACGTCCTCCAGACCATGGCTCATCAAGTAAGCCAACGCTTCCAATCCATTCCCAAACCCTAGAAACATCACCTCCTCTGCCTTCCCTGACGCTAGCTCTCACGTTTGCATTCTTCTCAACGACGAATCTAACGCGTTTCCACATGCTTTCTCGTCTCTTATCACTGAATTCATCACGCAGGACATCATCACGAAGCTGGCCGACACTAATCCAGCTTTCTGCTGCGTCGCCTCGGGAGTGAAGGGCCGCTTGGGTGGCCAGGCGGTCCAGGGTTGTAGCCACTAGAGTAGGAACGCGGGCTGTATCGGATTGGGCGGTAATAATCATAGAGCGGATGTACAAGAGTGTGGCGATGAAAAGGGCTATGACGGAAAGAGAGAGTCGATGTCTCGCCAGCGTGTGGCGCGCAGATCGTTTGACGGCACAGGCGAGGGGGAGTCTAGCGAGGGAGGTGCTGCTGAGGTGGAGATGCGTTCTGTGGAGTCGATGAGGTATCTGGTTAGTGTTGTGGTCAGATGTTGGTGGTTGTATTTTTGGAAGGGGTTTTGCAAGACATGTAGGCGAAGCAAAGGAGAATTGAGATGGACTCTTACCCATCAGACGAGGACACCACCTCTTCACGACCAATTATCTCGCCTATAGCACCTTTCCATAGATCTTCGAATTCGGCTTCACTCATTCCTCGCCTTCGTTTCTTACTGACCTCTTTCTTCAGATCTTGCTCGTCAATTTCTGCGGGAATTTCTCTGCCCCTGTCGTCCTTCAATGTCCCACACTCAGCTTGAGCTTTCCTCTCCCTTAATTCCTCCACAGCTCTGTCCGCTACCGTCTTGACTCTTCGCACTTTCTCGCCGTCCGGTTCGCAGGTTGGCGGCAGTGGCAGCAATCCACGAAGTGAAAAGGGATGTGGTTGTAGAACGAAGTCATATTCACATCTTGTCTCCATATTTTGGTAGCATATTGCATGCTGAGGGCAAGGCTCGCACGTGGGCTGTAGCGCACTTGCCCACTCAGGGATCTGAATGTTTGATATAGCATTAGAAGGTCTGCCAATACCACAGTAACCAACAGCAAGCTTCTCCTGACGCCACCACGTACCATAGCCCCCAATCAATGCCATGAGGACAACCCATGGAGCAGATTTGGGGATGGCAGACTTCTTTGACCGTTTCTTCCTTCGGGGTGGGGAAATATCTGTTTCACCGTTTGCCGCACGTTCTCTGATCAATTCTAGTTGCTCTTCAGGCGTAAAATCTTCTCCAGCCTCCATCTCATCTTCTGGCTCTTTCTTGATGGCTACCTGATTCAGCCTCGAAAGGGGGACCTCAAATGTCTTCGATGTGGGCACGACAAAGCCATCCTCCTGTTTCATTGCAGGACCCGGTATACCTTCCGTCTTGCGCCTGTTAGAAGAGCTCTTTCTCTTCTCACTGCTTGTGCCAGCGCTTCTCCGCCGATGCTCGCCTGGCGCTGGAGGCGAGCTGCCGCTCTGGAAAGGGTTTTCGTCGCTAAAGACACCACCTCTCATCGGAGGTCGGACCGGCCTTTCTTCTGACTCCTCAACCTTTACCTGAGGTGTCGCTTCACTTTTGCGGTTCTTGCGTACTGAAGGACGCTTACTTTCTGTATCTCTATCAGTGTCCGTGTCTGATTGACGGGCGTGCTTGCTTGAGGCTCTTCGGCCGACTGATGTCTTAGTAGTTGCTGGCGATTCGGTTATAGGCTCAGCAGATAGTCGTTCAGTTTTCCTTGATCTCCGTTGCCGTGACGTATCGGGAACGGGTGGAGGTGGCATTGAGCCCGCGTCATCATGGTCGCCGTTGACTGTCCCTTCCTGACTACTTGGCATATCCGTTATTCCTCGACTCGTTCGCCTCACTCGGTCTCTGGCTGCCAGTATCTTGCGCGCTCTAGGCTTGAGCTCTTGAGTGAAAATATCAACGAGGTGTGGCTTCTTGGCTGAAGCTGGATAAGTAATGTCGTGTGACATTAGAATATTGCGTAACCGTGGCATAGTGAGGGATGCAGGGTCGAAGGAAGTTGAGAGGTATTCGAGCTCATCATCAGGTGAAGCCATATTGTAGATTTTCGACCAGTACTCGCTTTTATCAGCTCGAGGTGTCAATGGGTGAGAGCTAGGTCAGGCAAGAGTTATCGTATCATCAGTCTTGCTTCAGCCTATGTGACAGGTGAAGCTCTCAGAATCTGGGAATCAGAAGTAAGAAGCAAGAAGAAGGCGCGACTTGTTGATGACGAACTTGTGTTTATCTTGGAAAAACAATTGGACACAGCCTAACCTCTAGGCGGAAGCGAGCTTGGGCCACAGCTTGGCACTTACATAATCCAATGTGGCGCTACCTAGGTACAGTCCTCTTCCTCAAAAACTGGTTGAATTTATTCTAGTTCTTGCACATGTAAAATCAAAGCTCAAACAGTGCCATGCAACATAAGGCTCCCCAAGAGTTCTTGAAAAGATGCAAATGAGCGTTAATTGAAACGCTCACAAAAATTGCCTCCTCACTAAAAGGGACGTCGAGGGGCCTATACATTCTCTGGTCCTTGTCACCCAGAACAACCCTAGTGATCTTCGATCTTAGGCATCAAACATATAGAACATTAATTTGTAGGCTAGAACAGGTTCCTTCATTGCCAGTCGCAGCTTGCGAATCGGTCACAACATTATTTGGTCGATTACGAATGATCTTCGTACATAATCACTCATCCCTAAGGATTTGTTACCGTCGTTCTAATCTACTTCGCACAGATGCGATTTCTGTAGACCCTTGTGATGAAACCAAAAATGTTCTTGTATTGTGAGGCTTATAGAAAAGCTAATCCATAAGCTCAGAACGACTTTTTCCAGTCACATCCGAGCACTGTTGCCTTGGCCTAATTTTCGCGCGGTTTTACGGAGACGCTTTCCTCATGAGGACTGCAATCCGCAAATTGCCCAGAATGTAGTGTTAACCAGTGGCCATTATAAAGCCTAGAGAGTAAGTCACCGCGGTATGCTTGTTACTGTAATAACAAATCGACCCAAGGGGTCAACTCCGCGTGAGGCCCGGCATTCTTGTGACAGTCAGGGCTTAGCTTGATCAGGCATAGGAGCTTACCCAAAGTGACGAAGCTCTGCACACAGGGTAATTGACAATAAACGACAATGGATATAACTCCTACACACTGATCGGCGATGAACGCCTTGGACAGAGCACAGGAAGGAAGATTACCAAGGACCATGGCGGGGAGAGCTGTAAGGCTGCACGATAAGCGAGAAGACCTTGAGACTGAGGAGAGAGTTAATCAAGGAAAAGAAATCCATCCATGCAACTGTTGATAGTACAGATGCCGCACTGGTCGCATCTTGCAAGGAGTGCGTTGAGATTTTGCCACCCAGCGCTTGCACAACAAGGATGGAACCCCCGAATTGTTTTCGATGTGGTGCAAAAGGCCTTTGTGAGGAACAGCTCGGAACCAGATTTTGCGTCTCAATGACTAGAACCATAAATGTCCGCAGTCGACCCGGACAGCGTGTTGAAATCTGTGCAGGCCTCTGAGGACATCGGAAGCGCTACAGCGAGTCTAGGTCTCGTTCTTGCCGATTTGCTCTGAGCTGGAGTTCGTCCGAGTGTAGAACTTGCCTCAGGTGGCACAGACTCGAACGCCTCAACAGCAGCTAAGATCGAAGAGGTTGCATGTAGAGTAGCACGCTTCTAAGACATTGAAATCAATCTGCCTCAAAGCAGTAGTAGTAGGTATCGTTTGGTAGGAAAACATTGATGCTTTGATATTCGGCAACGATTTAGCAAATTAGAAGTACATACGTAATGATCGCTTTCGAACATGCACGATATCCAACACTCATAGGACATATCTAAGTGTGCCGAATTAGGCGTCCAATACGGGACGCCTCGCAAACTGAAATCGTGTAATAGAACTCCATTTCCGCATCCAAATCTTCATCCGTTCTTCATCAACGAATGATACCATCACCAGCTTTCTTACTCGGTGGTTCGCCTGCAGGTGGTGCATATACATTCTCGCCTCCGCGAGCGTATGCATTCTCAGGTTGTTGCAGCTCTACACCCTGCTGTTGTCCTCCAAAATAGCTCTGGTTTGCACCACCTCCATAGCCCTGGTTATTGTACCCTGCGTTATATGCACCTGGGTTGGCAGGTGGAGAATATGGTGGTGCAGCATTGTTATTCCCGTAGTATGGTGCCGGTTGGCCCGTGTATTGCGCTGGTGCGTGACCAGGCGGCGTTCTGCCGGCTGCCCATCCGGTTCCGCGGTATGGGTTCTGGCCCAGGCGACGGCGTCGACGGGCTGTGATGCAGCTAAAGGCTAGGAAGAGGAAAAAGGCGCCCACGATGATGGCTGCGAGGACGACCCTGCAGGATTGATTAGCATAAGTGTATGTGGCGGGAAGGGCGGAAAGTTACCATCGGCCCCAGTTTGACCATCCGTCGTTGTATCCACAGTTGTAATTGTTGTTGTAGCCGTTACCACAACCGTATCTGGAGAAGAGTGTGGTTAGTCGTGTTGACTCAACACGGGATAGCTTCCGGACGCGCGGTGATTGTTTTGAGGGACTTACTGTCTTGGAAGGAGAGGCATATTGAGGACAGAGATCCGGAATTGTTGAGTGATTTGAATTTGGTGCTGGAGAAAGTATAAAAGAGATGGCAGAGAGGATATGAGCTGGATAAGGCGGAAAGGGTCAGAGAACGGGGTAATATATGTCGAAGGTTTGCGGCTCGGCGCTAATGGTTCCGGGGCAGTGACGAGAGATTTGAGATGAACAAGGAACGTTCTGGCAGTGGATGAATCCTTTACTCTCAAGGCTTTTTGGATGAATGGACCCTCGTGGCGTTCCTACGCAAGATTCGAGGCAGTGCTCAATGATTTGTCGTCACTGTTGGCGAAGCCTTACCACTTTGAGTCTTAGCTCTACGATACCCAGATTCGCCAAGACACCTTAGTTCTACTCAGGGTGTCTCGTGTCAGGCCGGGTTTTCCGGAGTACCTGGTCTCGGAAAGTGCGCCAACAAAGTGTTGTTAGGGGATCAATCCACCATGGGGATCTCATTCAAAGTATTTGCCTGCAAATCTACTCGCATGGTCAAACGGTATTATCCCTACGCTAGAACATCTTGCTATCTGCTTCTATTGAGGTCTTGTTGTCATGGTGAACTAGTATTGAGCGGACGGCGGCTAAAGCTCGGCTCTGAAAGTACTTCGGAAAAACCGCGCTGAGGGAGGTAGCTTGATTGGGTTCCCGCTGCACTTGCCAGCGCACTACCCGCGAAGACGATGTTTATGTGGTTCTTCATGCGCTGGAAACGATTTCTTCTTCAATCTCTCAATTACTGCCTTGTTCCTAGAACCTTGCCTCGATACTCGCGACAGCGCTTTCGACATTGGCCATTCTCATGCTATGGCGACTTCATCGTGGGAAATCATGCTTCTACTCATTAAACTAACTGCTTCTGGATGGCACTTGAGCTCCAGCACATACTCCCTGGCAAACAGAAACATACATCATTGATGATTTCAAAACAAAAGAGACAAATTGCATTACCATTCAATGAAAGTGATATTGGATTGCTCCAAGCGCTGAAAGTTTATCTTGCCATTGCTAGCATGCGTCTTTTCATCGCTTCGTCAACGTCGTGAATGCACAGGTCGTATCAGAACATCATTGACAGTCATGCTCGGCGTCGTCGCAAGTCGTTGCTTTGTTGATACTTCCATCAGTGGGCCGTCTTGTTGATCAGCCACTCCAGGACAGCATCGAGATTGGTCTCTTCTTTAGCGCTGATACCATAACAGCTGACCTCACGGTGGGAGATCGCCTTCATGTTCAAAGCCTCGATGAGCTCGTCCACGGAAAGCTTGTTAGGCAGGTCGGACTTATTGCCAAGGACAAGCAGCGGGATTCCATCAAGGACTGGCTTTTCGAGCAATGCGTGGAGCTCCTCCTTTGCTACCGGAATAGCAGCCTTATCCGCAGCGTCAACAATGTAACTATGGGTCCTTATCAGCGCTATTTGAACGTCACATGATCGTATGTACTTACACGATGGCATGAACACCGCGACAATATCGCTCCCACATTGACCGGAATCTCGGTTGACCACCAAGGTCCCAACTGGGAGAGGTCAGGCTTGGATGGCATACATACACACAGTGCAAGCAGCATACCATTTCAGGGTTACATGGCCCTTTTGAACCCGTTTCATATTGAATCCTACCGTGGGAATGGAGCTACACACAGTTGAGTATTATGCCAGGATAAGCAAGCGCTAACACGCAAGTCAAGTGATCAACTTACTCTATCGTGAACTCTCCACCCTAAACCCTTTGCATCAGCGTCATCCTACGATACTGGCTGTGATGACATACCGCAAGGACTCGGAGCAGGGACGTCTTGCCTGCATTTTGCAAGCCAATCATGGTCACATCCATCTCGGTCGCCCTTTTCGGGGAAATGTGTCAATACTGTCGTAATATATGCCTAGGGATGTGCTACACCGTGGCATTCGAAGGGTGGACAAGGCACCTCGCCGTCGCTTTGGAGGGTATTGCAAGGGATGACAAGGACCTACCAGAAGGTGCGCAGCAGCCAGTCATAGATGATCTTGAAGAGACCTGCCATGGTGAGGGCTTGCCAGGTTGTCAGAGAAGGTTTGGAGACTGTGGCTATGGCTATGGCTTCTTGGGCTGCGTCCCGTGCTATCCAGTCGTTGCAGTTTGAGCCAGGTTGCCAGGACCTTGGTTAAGTTCGAGGACGGGGGTTGGGGGAAAAAGCAAGCGGGAAGCGGGGACCTTGCCCTTATCGTCGTAGTGGTCGTAATATGTAATAGGTCGTAACCGTTGTAGATACGTATTCAGTCAAGTAATAGATCATTAAATTGAGTGCTGCTCAAGGAGATTAATATGCGACCGAATGCAATTCATCCCTGAGCTTTGTGCATTTGTTTTGTGGCCAGGTGACCCAAATGCCGGCGCGACTTGATGGTTGCATGGAAAGGAAGCTAAGCGTAGATCCTCGCCGAAGATTTTTTTTTGCCGAAATTCAAAATGCCATGCTTTGTATGTACAGGACATCCACCAGGCCAGAACATTGATGCACGGGGCGTCGATCCCACACTTCGTACAATTGTTACCCTGTCCACACAATGCCTACCGCTACCGCGACCCTTACGGCCCCTACCAGAACTCAATGGACGTCTGGTTTTGATACCTCACGCCGAGAAAAGCTCTTCCAAAACCCACCTAATGATCATACACCATATCCTGCACTCGCTGAAACCATACAACCACATATAAACTCCTTTAATGCTCTCCTGGACAATAGCAAGCTCCTGGAGGAAGCCTTGAAAGACATTGGGACCAAGGTCTTCCTCGATGGCGAACAAGAGAACCCACAGCAAAGGCTGCAGAGGGTCGAAGATGGACGACCTCGGGGAAAGAGAAATCGACTGTGCGTCCGAATACGGGAAATCTTTCTAGAGAGAGCCGTTCTTCCCCCAACCAACAAGTTCAGTACAAAGAATCGAGAGATCTACCCCTCTGAATGCAGGGAGAGACACGTAAGCTACAGAGGCAAGCTAAGAGCGAGGGTTGAATACAAGTTGAATGAGGGAGAATGGCAAGACTCAGTCAGGGAGATAGGTCAAATACCCATAATGCTGAAGTCGAACCGGTGCCACCTCGAGAACAATACCCCTGCACACTTAGTACAGCACAAAGAAGAGTCGGAGGAGCTTGGAGGCTACTTCATTGTCAATGGTATTGAGAAGCTTATACGAATGCTTATTGTCTCAAAACGTAACTATCCAATGGCCATCATACGGGGGTCCTTCGTCAATAGAGGATCAGCTTACAGCAAGTATGGCATGCAGATACGATCCGTACGGCCAGACCAAACCTCACAGACCAACGTACTCCATTACCTCAATGATGGAAATGTTACTTTTCGTTTCTCCTGGCGGAAGAATGAATACTTAGTACCTGTCATGATGATATTGAAAGCATTAGTAGAGACCAATGACCGAGAAATTTTCGAAGGACTAGTGGGCGTGAAAGGCTCAAAGGGAGCTGATAATACATTCATGACCGAACGGGTCGAGTTGCTGCTGCGGACATACAAGGCTTACAGCTTGAATGGAAAAGCGAGAACCCGAGCATATCTGGGGGAAAAGTTCAAGCCTGTACTGGGTGTGCCTGATGACATCTCAGATGAAGAAGCAGGATCCGAGTTCCTCAGAAAAGTTGTACTTGTGCATCTGGGTAATGTTGATGTTACAGAATCTCAGAATAATGACAAGTTCAAGATGATTCTTTTTATGATTCGAAAATTGTACTGCTTGGTAAATGGCGAATGCGCAGTGGACAACCCGGATGCAGTGTCTAGTCAAGAGATTCTTCTTCCTGGGTTTCTCTACGGTATGATTATCAAAGAGAAGCTCGATGACTGGCTGAGATCCATACAAGGCGCCTGTCAGGAATGGTGCTCGAAAAATGATAAGGCTTCATTCACAGACCCGAACTTTCTAAAAGACTTTCCCACCAAGATCCTCAAGAGAACAAACGAAAACATCGGAGGCCTCCTTGAATATTTTCTTTCCACAGGCAATCTGGTCAGTCCGACTGGACTTGATTTGCAGCAAACATCAGGTTTTACTGTAGTAGCAGAGAAGATCAACTTTTACAGGTTCATCAGTCATTTTCGCATGGTACATAGAGGCAGTTTCTTCGCCCAGCTGAAAACTACAACTGTACGCAAATTATTACCTGAGAGTTGGGGCTTCCTATGTCCTGTGCACACCCCTGATGGTGCCCCTTGCGGATTACTCAATCATTTGGCACACAAATGCAAAATCACCACAAGTAACCTCAATGTTTCTACAATACCCAAACTACTTGCGCAATTTGGCGTTTCCGATTCTTCCTCTGCCTCCTTGGACGAGAGTGTCGTTGTTCAGCTTGATGGCAGGATTCTTGGTTTCTGCACGCCAAAGGAAGCCCGTGATATTGGAGACACCCTCCGATACTGGAAAGTTGAAGGAACCCACAATATCCCTGCAGAGCTAGAAATCGGCTACATCCCAAACGCGGAAGGTGGACAGTATCCAGGCGTTTACATCTTTTCCCAAGCAGCACGCATGATACGGCCTGTGAGATATCTGCCTTTAGACGGACAAGACTTTATTGGACCTTTCGAACAGCCGTTCATGTCAATCGCCTGCACCCAGAAAGAGATCGAATTGGGAGAGTCTAGCCACGTGGAGTATGATCCTACCAACATACTGTCCATCGTCGCAAACCAAACACCCTTCTCAGATTTCAACCAGTCTCCGCGCAACATGTACCAGTGTCAAATGAGCAAGCAAGCCATGGGCACGCCGGGTACATCTATCAGGTACCGTACCGACAACAAGACCTACCGTCTCCAAACAGGCCAAACACCCATCGTCCGCCCACCACTGTACAATGAGTATGGACTTGACAACTTCCCCAATGGTATGAACGCCGTCGTCGCTGTTATCTCATATACGGGCTATGATATGGACGACGCCATGATACTTAACAAATCTGCCCACGAGCGCGGATTTGCCCATGGGACCATTTACAAGACCAAAGTCATCCGCCTTGATGAGAATGAAAGGACCAACAAGGCTCGAAGCAAATCTGCCCGTGCCGTAACCAAGCTCTTTGGCTTTGCTCCTGACAGCTTCGTCTCAGCTGCCACACGCAGCAAGCTCGATTCAGATGGCCTGCCCCATATTGGTGCCAAGATCACAGAAGGTGACCCACTTTGCGCGTCTCACAGCGTGACTTACGACCCCACGAAAACTTCATCTGTGGCATACATCAACAACGATGGCGTGACTCAACTCCACAAATACAAGGACTCGGAAGTCGCTTACGTCGAGGAAGTCCGCCTCCTGGGCGCAGAGTCAGGGGCTGAGCCATGCCAATCTCTCAGTATTAAACTTCGCATCCCTCGTTCCCCTGTCATTGGTGACAAGTTCTCCTCCCGACATGGCCAAAAGGGTGTTTGCTCTCAGAAATGGCCAGCCATTGATATGCCGTTCAGCGAATCAGGTATCATACCTGACATCATTATCAATCCGCACGCTTTCCCATCTCGAATGACCATAGGCATGTTCATTGAGTCACTTGCTGGCAAGGCTGGCGCTCTCCATGGATTAGCGCAAGATTCATCACCGTGGCGCTTTACAGAGCAGGACACTGCGGGTGATTATTTTGGCGAGCAATTGCGCCTAGCAGGCTACAACTACCATGGCAACGAGCCTATGTATAGCGGAATTACAGGCCGCGAATTTGCAGCCGACATTTACCAGGGTGTGGTCTTTTACCAACGCTTGAGACACATGGTGAACGACAAGTTCCAGGTCCGGACAACGGGGCCAGTGACGCAATTGACTGGACAGCCGATCAAAGGAAGGGCAAAAGGCGGTGGTATTAGAGTGGGAGAGATGGAGAGAGATGCACTGCTGGCACATGGATGCTCGTTTTTATTGCAAGATCGATTAATGGGATGCAGTGACTATAGGAGGGAATGGGTATGCAAGGGCTGTGGTAGCTTTCTCTCTACGCAGCCAACTGTTTGGGGAAGTGCGTTGGGTGGAAGGCGAGGGAAAGGGACAGGAGTCGTAAGGTGCAGACGATGTGCGAGGAAGCTGGCAGATTTCATAGAGGAAGGGAGAGAAGTAGGGATCGGAGAGGAGTGGGAGGATGGTTCAGGGGAGAAGTGGGTTGGCGGAGAGGATACCACTATCGTCGCCATACCAGGTGTCTTGAGGTATCTGGATGTTGAGCTGAGCGCTATGGGTGTGAGGATGAGGTTTAATGTCGGACCATGACCGTAACTTATGGAATGTAATGTAACACCAAGTTGCATGAGCTATTTACACGAGAGGTACGACTTGTGGCAAGCTATTACAATCAGGTTACTTAAGAACTGCACGACCAACTGTCAGCCACCCGCCATCCTCAGCTATCAGAAGAGCCGACTCGGAAAAGCTTCAGGATTTCGTGGTGCTATTTATTCGGCACAGCATGACATGTAGTATTGGGGCGACCTCACTAGATATGAAGAATTAAGCGCAAGTCCACCTTTCATGTAATTTAGCTCTGATGCGTATGCCTGTCGGCAATGATACAGGCCATGCCTCAAGAACAGCTTAGAGTGCCCGGAGGGGCCCTTGCTAGCCCCTTGGAAGTGGTCCCTAAAAGAGCTCCTCTGGGACGCTCCGTCCCGAAATCCAGCGCAACCGAGGCGCCCAAATGCTATCTAATCATAACCCCTCGCCATGCTCTACCATAAAATACTCGACCTTTCATAGATTTCGAAGCGCTTGTACAATCGCAAAGAGTCTTCATCTCGACAGGTCCTTGAAATTTCGAGATCCCTCCGGAACACTGACTAGGCCCGTGGAGTATTTGAGCTGGGTGGTTGACAATCAGTTGGCAGCGCTACTTCGACTGCAGAGAGTTTGAATTCATAGAACATACTTAAGACATTGAATTCCTGTAAAATTGCTAAGAATGGGCTGCAGTACAGCTGACCAGCATTATCAAGCATTGGTCGACATTGGCAGGTAGGTACTGGCTACTCAAGATGATCCGTTCAGACTCTTCTGCGCCTCTATACTACCCATGACATTGCTGAAACCCTCTAGCAATGGCATACGCTTCTCGATATCGGACTTATCCCCTCCAAATTCCCGGTCAATGCCGACGATCTACCAGGACCGTTCTGGTATATCGCTATATGATGCGCAGATCTCGAGCGGGACAAAAGCACCCATACCAGCTGCCGTGATTAAGGATGTCCTAACAGCTCTACAACGCTTCAAAAGGATATGTCAAGACTTCGGAGTTGACGATAGCAATGTCCGGGTAGTGGCTACAGAGGCTACGAGGAACGCAATCAACAGGGATGAGTTACTCAACAAAATTGGACAAAGAACCGGATGGAAAGTCCAGCTGTTAGCCAAAGAAGAGGAGGGAAGATTGGGCGCCATGGGCATAGCAAGCAGTATGGATTACGTCGAAGGCATCTGCATGGATATGGGTGGTGGTAGTGTCCAGCTGACGTGGGTCATCAAGCATCCAAATGGGCATATTGAGATGGGCCCTTCAGTTAGCTTCCCCTACGGTGCTGCAGCATTGATTTCAGAATTGTCAAAGCTCGGCTCACACAGTGGCAACGATCTGCAGGGAGACATAACTACGAAGTTGAAAGCAGCCTTGAAGAATGATCTTCGAATACCCTCAACTCTACTGGAAGCAGCTAAACAGAGTGACGGCTTCAACATATATCTGAGTGGTGGCGGTTTCCGTGGCTGGGGCTTCCTACTCATGTCCAATGAGAAGAATCAACCCTACCCTATCCCTATCATCAACGGATACAGCGTCTCTAGCTCTACTTTCTTCTCCAACCTTTCGGAACCTCCACTTGATGTGGCAAGCCACCGCATCTCCTCTCGGCGTGAATCCCAAATTCCAGCAGTTCAGCTCCTGATAAGAGCACTTGCACAGTCTCAGATGCACGTCTCAACTGTCACATTCGCTCAAGGTGGCGTGCGTGAAGGACTGCTCTATGATGGCTTACCTCTGTCCATTCGCGCTCAAAGTTCTCTCATAGCAGCCACACTTACTTGTGCGCCACCATCAGCAGCTGCTCTTCTCAGTCTGCTGCGTGATGCTACCCCTAAATGTATAGATCACGAGCTGCTAGCCTCGACCGTCAATCTGCTCTACGTCCATGGTCCTGTGTCCAAGGATGTTCGAGCAAGTGCTGCGTTGCGAAGCACAACTACAGGCATTCTAGCCAGTGCGAATGGGCTAAGTCATCGTGACCGTGCATTTTTGGCGCTTGTTTTGTGCGAAAGATGGGGCGCGGGCGTCCCCAATGCTGATACCGAGTTTCTCTTTAGCATTACAAGAATATGTGGGCCTTCCATAAGCTGGTGGGCTAAATACATCGGACGTATCGCCCAAGGTATTGGTAACCTGTACCCAGCTGGTGTGGTGCGAGACGATGACAACAAAGTTGCTCTTGAAGCTACATTTCCACCAGCCAAGCGGCTTGGATGGGACAAAGGGTCAGAAGCACTCGGGTCTCAAACAGAAAGCTGCCGTGTGAAGTTGACCATACTATCAAATGACATCGAGACTGTGGGACTCGTCAATGAGTGGGCAACAGATCTTACGAAGCTCGGCAAGAAGAAGCACTGGGATATAGATATTCTTGGACTGCCAATGAATGTGGAGGTCACCCGCGGGAAGAGTACTTGAAGAAGGCGAATTAATAATCTAACGATAATCATACCCATATGCATGTCGCGCGAGCGTGACAGGATATTGATGTTATGCCAAAACTTTAACACATTCAAAAATCCGCCGCCACTGTTAAGACCTACGTTCCCAGTTCTTCGCCGTTCGTGATAGCAGCATCTATCTTAGCTTATCAGAAAGGTACTCTGAAAATTTGACTGGACAGCTTTTCCTCGCCAATATGCTGCCTCGTGAGGAGCCTAATCCATCTCTTTTGAACACCTACGGTATGCCTGAGCTCTTTTGGACCCCCCGCTACTTTGCGTCTCTGCCCCGGCGCCGATTGACTGTCATTCGAAATGTTAGATAATCCTTCATCATTCGTTTCATGAGAAATATACCTAATCGGAAGTCGCACACCACGTCCTCCTCGTCCAGCTTGCCCTGCTTGTCCATTCCAGGCGAAGACGCGCTCGACACTGTAAAGCAAGATGGTGACCCATGATGGACAATGCTAGGCCCTAGGCTGACGCCGCCAACCTCCGAAAACTGTCCATCGTCGGAAGACGGGGGCTCTTCAGATGAGGATTCTTCGAAAGTATGGTCATAGAAGGAGGCGGACTCGGAACGATGATTAGAATGATGAGAACAATCAAAATCGGCTTCATCATTGAGCTTGTTAGGATTGGTATCATTTGGGATGCTCGCATCTGGCGTTACCAAATTTATGGAGCAGTCTGACGGAGACCCAGGCGACCACATTTCGTCGTCGTCGTCGTCGTCGTCGTCGTCGTCCCCGTCGTTGCCGTTATCGCTTTCAGTACCACTAAAGGGTGTAAACCGTCCATCGCACCCTTCGTACGGTATATCGAAATTACACTCCCTCAATACCCTCCTTCTGAACGCATCTGCAGCTCGAGCTGCCTGTGCAAGGCCAGCGTTCGCCAGTTGTTGGTACTCGTCCTGTTGCTGGCGCCCATCACTATCATGCCCAGGCGCTGCAGCCCCCTGTCCTGGCTCTCCATGGGGTCCAAACCCATTGGGTTCTGCATACATCCTTCTATTGAAAGCTTCTACGGCACGGGCTGCTTGTGCCATTCCAGCAGCTACGAGCTCTTGGCGTCGGGCCTCCTCTTCCTGGCCACGAGCCTCTTCCTCCACGCAGTTGCGACATTGGTGAGCGGCAGATTCATCGACGAAATCGAAATGATGTGGACAGAGTTGATGGTTCATTCTTTCGTCGCAGGGATAGAGGGTCGTTTCCTTGTGGCCACAGCCTTCATAACGGAGGATGGTATGCGTTAGACACATTTTAGGTCCTGCGATGACTGTGAGAAGTAAGGGTGCTGTGGGGTTGGGAATCTGCATTCGGCTTTGTTGTGGTGCTGTGCTGGTAGTCGATCTCAGTTAGGTATTGTTGAAGGGACGTTTTATGCTAGAGACTCTGCGTGGGGAAGGAAGGATTCTGTTTGAAGGACATAGGAACGTTTCGGACTTGTGGCAATAATCTGATCTATATGTACGATATTTCACATGCAAGATCGTGATCTTGCGCAGATTCCCGGGCAGGGAAACATGGCTTGGTACAGCTAGCATTCTCAATTGCAGAGAAATGGCATATGAAAACCGAAAAGAGTCAGAACTTATGCATAGAGGCTATGGCTGAGAATTGACTGTGGAAACGAGTGTACACATGGAAGAGGTTCATCAGATCTATACTACAGGCCTGCATGGTTCACTACTAGCATCATCTCGCGAAGTATGAGAGAAATCCCAAGGGTGGCAGAGAAGCCACATAACACAGCCTGATAGCAAAGTCCGTGCCTAAACCCCTCTCTCAAAAGCATGAGAAAAGATAGACAGATTTCTCTGCCAGCAGCCCTTTGACCAGAAACCCGGCATCGATAGAATCTTATTTACCCAACAGACCAACTCTTCGCTTGAGCAAACATAGCTACGTCCCTTCTCGTCTAAGCTCTGATATCTTCCACAAGCCTCTGTGGGCCAAATACATGAGTACTAGTCCAAAAAGACAAACTCGGCTCCGGGATGCAGCAAAGTGCCTAATTTCCTATACCACTCTTCTTTCTCTTCAGTTACTCTACAACCGTCAACTTTCTCAAGGATACGGTCCTCGCCTCTCAACTCTCATGTACTATGATCGAGCTTGACCTCGGTACTCCTGCCCTCGATACCTATGCCCTCGTGTAGGTGGGGAGATGATGCCCTTAATGTCTTTGTGAGATCCATTGTTATGAGAGCCGTGGTATCACAAGGATTTTGGGATTCTGCGGGTCTGGTCTGAGAGAGTCTCGACGTGGAAGGATTAGAGTAGTGCGAAGGGTCAGGCCGAAAAAGATCATCGTCAGTCATAACGCAGTATTAGAACGGTGTAGAACGGACACGGTACAGAGAATGTCAGAGCAGCACTGCGGGAGAAGTGTTACACATGCTAGCTAGAATGATGGCTAGGATAAGGTAGCACATGAATGTCGAAACCGTTTGCCATTGGACAGTCCGCTCAGAGGTCTTCTAAGAAGGCTCAGGACTCGGCGTTCTCGAGGACAGCTTGCAGGTAGCCCAATGTTATGTTTGGATTGGTCATTAAGACCGGTTCGACCTCTGGGTCCTTAATAGCCCCTTGAATAGAAGATCTAAGGTGAAGATCAAATTCTCATCCAGCTTCACAGCAATATATACTGAGTGGCGTGCTGTCCACTCCCTACAGAATGTGACATTCGTTCCATTGCAGATTAACCGCTTCGAGCGTGCAGTGTTGGATCGCTGTCGTCATCATTCTCTCGGATTTCCTTCTTATTTCCCCTTTTCGCCTTCCTTGCGTTCTTCTTCGCTCCTTTCTCATCCCTGTCAAGCATAACCCATCTCACCTTCCTCTTCTTTTTCGCTCTCATCTTCGTCATTGTTTTCTTTCCCTTGGCCTCATCGTGTGCTAAGTTCTCTTCATAGGTGAATGCCGAGGACTGCTCCTCCCCTAATTCAACAGCAGCTATCTTTTCAATGATCTCACTGCACGCGAAGATGTCCAGCCAGCCCTCAGATTTGTGTTCAGCATCGTTTACATACTGAACACACTTGTCCTCAAGAAAAAACCCGTCACTCATGATTGCAAGATGGAAATCCATATTACTTGAGGGCCGTGTAACAAGGAGTCCTGATCTCCATTCCATGTCCGGAGAAAGACGTATCGTGAAGGATGACACATATGGTGGGATTTTGGTCCGCCAGCAGCGTCAGTGTAGTGGTGATCTCGCAATTGAGCTAACGTTGAGAGTCTGCTCAAGGTATGGCTTCTGCGTGGGTAGTGAGGGGGCATGACACAAGTGGAGATAAAGAGAAGCACAGCGCCTGCAGAGGCGATATAATATTGAATGCGTAGGATGTAGCGGTTCGATACTGAGACGTATAAGGAAGAAGACTATGCTATTTGTAGGCGAGGAATGAAGAGTAGGTGCAATAGAAGGAAACGATGACCCGCTGATGCGGGGAACAACAAGGTAGAATCAGATGGTAAACAGATGTGATACAAGAATAGGCTATCACAACATATACCGAAATGTAGGGCTGTAGTTTTCTTCCCCTACCTCGCTTTCTTGGCCCTCTGCGCCTGGCTGATTCACAACCCGACCTTTATTTGAGCCGTATTTCTGGTCAAGCTTATTGTTCTCATAGACAAGTAAACACCTCAAACCGAGGGCTAGCACACCAGTGAAAAAGGTGAAAGCGGCGCTGATGGCCATTCCCTTGATATATCTTGGGCCTTCGATGGTGGGGAATACGTTCGTTCCTAACAGTGGCTATGTACCGTTAGCAAGCAGCTGGTATCCCAGCTTCGTATACATACGCCACACTGCCCAATGAGGTTGAGAAGCATGATTCCGGCTCCTCTGCGCGAGTCCGATCCCTGGTTGTCTTATTCTGTAAGCGGCTGAAAGATCATAAAACCGTCTTTGATGGCTTACTTAATACCCAAGGCAAGATATTCGCAATACCTGGATAGGAATGTTAGAGCATCTGCGATTCTGAACGGCAACAGGATCCTTACTCGGGAATATGCCAGAAGCTGCCAGGAAAGTTCCAAAGTATCGCACTCCTACCGTTTTGACAGTAGCTAGGAGGATATATCCAATGCCGCCAATGGTAGTCAAGATCATGATCGTATAGCCTCTTTGTTGAGTCTTGTCCGCGATCCATGTTGAGAAGATGGTCACCAGGAACGAAAGGAAGAAGGGAGGCGCAGTTAGGCCCTGGGAATCAATTGCGTTGAAACCCATGTCTTTCAATATCGTTGGAAGGAAGACTGGTCGTAGCGTCAGAGCCCATACATTCAGTGGTTGCAAATTTTAGGAGCCTACCAGGAAGTGAACTGAATCCAACGTTGCAGCTGAAATACATAAGAGCTGTGAACCAGCATTTCAGGTCCAACAGAGCTAGTCCGACCTCTTTCCAAACTATACCACCTACTCTGTTCGTTCCGCCAACCTGCCTGACCCCTCTTGCTTTCGCGACCACTTTCTCTTCCTCGGTCAAAAAGCGTGCCTGATCTGGGGCGTCCGGTAGGAAGAAGTACGCAATTGGCGCCATACAAATGGTTGGAAGGCCTTCGACCAGAAAGAGTAGTCGCCAATTGGCCAGATGTGAATGCCCGGAGGTTATACTAAACCCAAATTAGCGTGCTGTGAGACGGACTGTCCGAGGACTGAGTACCCATAAGCCAGAGCGCCGGAGAATGAAGTTGCAAGCGGTGCCGCAGACAAGAAGATTGCAATGCGCACACCGAGTTCGTGCCTGAGATAGAAAAAGGAAAGCAAATATGGGATACCAGGGCCGAAGCCAGCCTCAAATATACCAAGTAAGAACCGTAGTGTCATCTCACCGGACCATGTCTGAGTGGCAGCCTGGCTTGTAGCAATGATACCCCAGCCCAAAACTGTGAATGCAAGCCACATGTGGGGTGGTACAACTTTCCACATGAGCGCCTGCCACTCGAATATGATGTAGGCGATATAGAAGACTGTCAAGAGCCATTGATAGTCGTTCCCGACCAACTTTAGATCCTTTGTCATCCCTGCGATTCGAGCATTGCCTATATTCGAGCGATCGAGGAAGGCGAGGACATATAGAGCCGTAACGAGTGGAACAACTCTCAAGTCCAGCTTTCGAATGACTCTTCTTTCAATCGCTGGTGCTACGTTACGCTGTTGGGTTTGACTGCAAGGGAGTTCATCGTGGGCATCGCTCTTCTCTGGATCGAGTCCAGGGCTGCGCTCCTCGTTGTCCACAAGATCGGTAGCCGTGGGAGGAGGAGCACGTGCGAACTTGCTCAAAAAAGGCATCGTGCTGGAAGTGTGCGTTCGTGGTATCAACAATCAAAGGTTGGTAACCACATTGGAAGCTTCGCTTTTTCAAGTAAATCTTGAACAATAATAAGACATTGTAGAAGTCTTCCAAAGATGACGGCGAAGCACGAAGACCTCCGCTGCCGCTGATCACGATGGTCATGCTGGAGGTCTGCATGGCTTACAGCAAGGGTATGTTTTGGTTGGTGGATTCTGACCGTTGATCTTCACGGCATATCTTGAGCCCCACATTACGGCTGGTGGCGCCGTTAGTCACCCGGGCGCATCGTATAGCGTGTAAGCACGGAAAACGCCCGGTAGAGGCCCACGGTCAAAGCTTGAACGCGACTGAGATTGTGTACGCATGGCTTGGTATTAAAGGTGACGAGTTTCTCCAGGATCTGCTTTAAGAAATCAATAGATCTTTGCCAAGCGCGCCTCAATTTGAACTTCAGCGAGCTAGTAACACAGCTATTAAATTACATTTGTAGTCTCCAGCGCCTCGAAATGCAGATCGAAAGAGCGAATAGAGGTATTTCCCCTCCCAGAACGATAGCTGATGACGCCCCGATGTTCTAAACCATGTGCGATTGTCAGACTTAGAGGTTCGCGGTGACGTTGCTAAATTCTCCCTTCTCGAGCTTCGTCTTCCAGAAGATCGGGTTGGTGTCCTGTAAAACATTTAGTAACATAAAACGTACACAAAGTTGGGTGAACATACCCTAAAGCCATGCTTGACCCATCCGTCCTCCTTAACATGGTACAGGTTGATAAAACCGCCTGAGAAAGCATCCCTATGTGTAGCTGCCAGAATGCTTCTTGAACCCAGCTCCAGTGCTTCTTCCTCGGTGAGGTTGTAGTGATATTCCGCATCCAATACTCCGTATGCAAAAGTCTGTCCAGATCCTACGCAGAAGAGGTTGCCTGCTAGTCGAGTGCCTTCTGAATCAATGTAATATAATGCAGGACCTTCCTGGGGCGTTACACCAGCGCACATTGTGCCCATGCTCAAGCCCATACCCTTGTAAGAGTAGACGAGATTCGAGAGGATCTTTGAGGCTGCTGCTACCGATATTCGGCGCTTGTGACGGAGCTCGTGCAGCCGGCATTGCATTCCAAGATAAGCCAGCCAGTATTGACAGTCCTTTCCAGATTCACTATCAGCTTTGTCACGTAACCATGAATTTTTAGGAAGACCTACAGCAGCACCACCAGCCATCGTCCCTAGTAGGCAATTATTTATTTCGATAACCTTCTTCACCGTCTGACTTGCAATCCAGTCGCCTGCCGAAGCTCTTGAATCTGTAGCCACGATGATCCCACCTTGAAATCGGAATGCCAGTGTCGTTGTACCGTGTGCTAGCTTGATGGGGCACTGGGGATTTGCGTGGTCATCTGTTAACGCGCGGAGGAAGGCCGAGGGCTGTTTCGGTATAAGTCAGCAGCTTCAAGGAGCGTAGACTTCAAGGGAATTTCACATTTCGCATGGGAGGTAATGAAAAGCTCAGCGATAGCGAAGGCTTTGCTTGTACGAGCTCTTGCTGCTCGTCTGACGAGTAGCCTTCATCTTCGAAAGCCGGACGACTGTAGGTAGCTACTAATGAGTCCATGTTGTACAGACCCGAAGGGGAAAGAGTTGTAAAGAGTGTGAGGAAGGTGAAGAATGGCGATAGATATGGCACCGAGGTCTTTGTTGATCCAGGATGAAGCTTCTAACAGGTAGTACAGGTCCACGTACTGACCGCGCCAAGCTCGTAAGGCTGATTACTAATACTTGTTGAAAGCGGCTCAAGAGAAGGCGATGTTATACCCCAACTATGGATGCGAAGTTTCAGTCATTCACTTCTGCGCCTATTCTTCATACATCTATCGACAATATTTGACGACTTCGAGCTCCCACAATACAGCAACCCTATTGATCATCCAGTGGCTCCAAGAGGAGTCAGTGCTACTCATCAACAACCGTGCATAGTGCCGCAGCCCGACGCTGTACACCCACAATGGCGGTGGAAGTGAGTCTCAATACTCCGCTTGCTGAGGCGCTCAGCAATGTGGTTCAACCGAAACTGGCAGAAGTGGGATGGAGCACTGGTCATGACGATTCAGCTCTTGGAGAGTATATAATACTTATGCTTGTGAACGGCAAGACACAAGAACAGATCGCTGCGGAGCTTTCGAACGACCTTCTTAACCTCCCACCAGAAGACACAGGCGCAATGGATTTCGCCAAGTGGCTCTTCGAGCAGGTCGACATCCTGAACAGTCAGCTAAACGGGGTTCCACAACCACAGACGCAGCAGAACCAGACAATACCATCATATCAAGACGAAAGACAGAATTCGAGAGGGCAGCTCAACGATGGAGACGCTGAGATGCAGGAAACTTTGGACGGCGCGCAGAATGGGGCAATGTGTGTTTTCCCCAGCCCAAAGAAAATTAGCGACTTGGTACTGACTACGGCAAACAGCCCAACAGGACCCAAATCGATGCGGAATACTTCACGGAATGGAAACAAGAGAATGATCGGTCAGATATCCAGGGCCATGGATCGATCAACTGATGCAGCGCTACATCGCGTTCGACCACAGCAAGGCACGGAGCGAATTAATATGCATAACAGACAACCACCGAAGGGTCCTAGGAACAGCCAGAACCAATCTCCAAGAACCCAGCCAAACGGCAGACCGATGGGCTTGGGTAATGGTCCAATGCCGAATAACGGTATTGGCGCTCCGTTGATGCAGATGACAACCCAGCAGCAGATGCAGCTTATGGCCATGTACGAAGAACAAGCGAGAATGTTCTCTCAGATTTTCTCGCCGCAGCAGCAACAAAACCTTATGCCCGGAATGGCGCCGCCAGGAGTCAATGCAGGCTTTCCAGGTCCGAATCAACAGCCAGGTCGGTCACTTTTTGAGAGGGTTGAAGGTGCTCCGCAAAGGCAGAATGGACATTTCGTTAAACGGCCGCAACAGAATGGCGGCGGCTTTCAACCACCTACCAAACACGATGATGCTGCTTCCAATGCTACAAGCGGCGATATTTCATCCTCTATGGAAGTCGAAAGCTCACAAAATCCCACCGAACCCTCTCCCGAAACTATCTGCAAATTCAACCTCAAATGCACGAAACAAGACTGCCCCTACGCCCATCAATCCCCCGTCGCCCCTCCCGGAACTACTATCGACGTAAATGACATGTGTCCCTTCGGCGCCGCCTGCAAGAATCGAAAATGTGTTGGCCGACATCCCTCCCCCGCCCAGAAAGTTGGCCACCAATCAGAACAGGACTGCAAGTTCTTCCCCAACTGCGTCAACCCAAAGTGCCCCTTCCGACACCCTACAATGCCTATGTGCAGAAACGGCGCCGATTGCAATAGAGAAGGATGCATGTTCACGCACGTCAGGACGATGTGCAAATTCAATCCGTGCCTTAACGCAGACTGTCCCTACAAACACGCCGAGGGCCAACAGAGAGGAAAATTTGGGGACAAGGTCTGGACGGCCGAGGGAGGAGAAAAGGAACATGTCAGTGAGAGGAAGTTCATTGATGATGAGATGGCTGAGGAGGAACTGATTGTGCCAAATCTGAACGTGGAGGACATCAAGGCTAAGGAACGAGACCATGGAAGCGAGTCGAGCATGGCTACGGAGGTTGTTACGTGATTTTGGGCATTGGAAGACATGAATTGAAAGGATGAAAGGGTTCATCTACGCATGTACATAGGGACAGTATGGGTTGAACGGCGTCAATGGATGTTGAGAGATTTCTGCTCTCGGTCAGGTCTAGATATGATAAGACTTCAAACAGCCGCTGACTAGAATTAGCTCGGCTTTCGTTGCACATACTTGAGCTTGCAATGACTGAAGAATCTCTTTCATGTGTATTCTCGCAGACTGTAAGAAACACCTCGAAATGGTAGAGGAAGGGTCCTAGATCTATTATAAGCCGACCAACAAGGACAAGATTGTAGAGGCCAGCAATAGTGTGATGACAGATAAGTGTGCCGAGCATTACAGTCAATGGGACCGTGCCGGTGCCACATGGCGAACTTTCATTACTAATGGGTTGAGGTTGGACTAACAGCCCCCAGAGCTTATCTCAATGGTTTCAAGCATCCAACGTGCAAAGAGGTACAGAGTCGAGGATTGTCAGCTTTCGACGAACCCGACGGTTTCTGACCTCGATCTGTTCTAGCGTCTTTGCTCAGTATACCCGATGATCACCCGAAACGGTATCCACTCTACCAGTCGAGCCAGTCCGTTTGAACGTCTCGTCGAGCTTGCGAACTTCTGTTGGTAGATGAAGTGGAAGTGTTCTCTGATATACTGAACTGTGTCTGTAGTTGTGGTAAAGTCTTAATGTACGTAAATTCTGTTGCTTGCGTTCAATGCTAGTGCAGCGAATCGGTAAGTTACATAAGGTAGTACAGGGTCAGGACACCTCAGGATGATATCCTGCTAGTCTTCACAAAGATGTTGAACCGCTTCGAGGCAACAAAGCGAGGTTCCGAATAGAACCATAGCTGCCGAGAATTTAGCAGGGTATCCGCCCGTGGTGTCGATGCCCTGTAGTGGAAGGTCGTCTTTCATATGTTACGTTAAGAGTTGAGCGGTGACCAACATCGACCACCTCCCATTGTGATACGATCATTGGAGGGAAATGTGCGGCCCCCGAATATTGATTCTCGTAGTGTTACGGGATGCAGCCAAGGCACTTTGGCCCGCTAATGCACAAGAGCTGGTTCGCGGTTAAGGCGCAGCTTTTGTACGGCTTGGACCCCCATGGCAAGACTTGCACAGAGAAGGCTCGCAACATATGCGGCCTCTGCTTGCAGGCTTCGTTTCAGTGCCCAATTGGTAATTTCAATTGATGCTACTTCTCACATGGTATTGCATGATCACTCAGGCCTGTGCTCCGGGACTTACTCAGCGTTATCTGCTTACTTCTCTATCTCTGCCATTTTCGACTGCTTTTTGTAGGGTCAGGTCAACGATATCAATTGGAAGGAAATCGCACGGAAATCTAGCAGAAGGCTCTGTGCCACACGAATCTCGGAGAACGACTAGGCGTCGCAGCGGCGGTGAGAATACAGACCCTGCAGCTAACGTGAAGAAAATGGCCGAGTCTTCTCAGTACAAGAAGGTGAGACAAACCCTCCATCATTTTCAGCACCTTATTATCATGCTTGTACTGCCGTCTCTCTCAAATGTCTGAAATCTCAATCCCAATCAGGGCCTATCCTAGACTAAGTCTTCTTTGATCAAAGTCCTCGAGCTCTCGCGCCCTTCATCTTATCCAAGAGCACTTTTTTGCTTGTGATACAATTCCTCCCATCATCTCTTCGTTCAGCAAAAAAAACAGCCTTGTATCTACTGACCCTCGGGTACCGCCAGTCTATTGATACAGAGTGTCTCGGAATGGGTGCCAAGTCCCGGAGAAGCGGTATCTATGGTATAGTCACTATTTTCCGTATTTCGTTATAAAATTTGTACACTGACGGTGTGGATCTGTAGATGACGGCATCCTCGACAAGGGCAAATTTGTCCTTGCAGTCGATACTTCAAAGGAGTCATTACTCCGTACTGAGGACGTGGATGGCGATGGTCTGATCACTGTCGAGGACGATGGACCGAAGGTACAACATCTGGACCCGCCGCTCTAGCAGGAGGGCTGACTGTAATCCTTTTCCGAAGTGTTTCTCACCTGTGACTATTGGAGACCCAGAGATCCAGGTCCAAGGAACATATCAACTCGCTAATCTCTTGCAAGAGCTGTTTCATGCGCAAGAGTGTGGAGAAAAGTACCTTGAGCTCGATTCACGGCGACTTTCTGAAGATCCAGTACGTCGACTGGAGCGTCTGATCAAAGGAAGCTGGTGGGACAACCTAACCAGGACTATTGACGCCGCTGGCATCGCCAAAGCTGCAAAAGATCCTAAAACAGCTGCAGACCCTAATGATCAGCCCAGAATTTATGTACCACGCGGAGCACCAGAGCAATATGCGTTCTACTCTCGACTTACGCGAGAGAGGCCAGAGATGAACTTAGATGTACAGTGGCTTCCGGAGGGTGAAATCACTAGCGAGTTTATAAGGAGTCTGAACGACAAGTCTGGCTTGCTCGCGCTCGAGATGAAGGAAGACCCCAACGAGCGACTGGGGCTTAAGGGTCTACCATTTGTTGTACCTGGCGACCGCTTTAACGAATTGTATAACTGGGATGCCTATTTCATTGCTGTCGAGTTGGCTGACACACACCCTCACCTCGCTGATGGGATTCTGCGAAACTTCATCTTCGAGATCAAACACTATGGCAAAATCCTCAATGCGAACCGCTCCTACTACCTAGGCCGAGCTCAACCTCCATTTCTCACAGATCTAGCCCTTAAAAATTACGCAGAGACTCGACTAGAGCCTGGAGCCAGAGATTTGCTGAAATTAGGCATCCTTGCAGCCATGAAGGAGTATTATAATTACTGGATGATGCCGCCAAGATACGAAGAATCATCTGGACTGACAAGATATCGGCCTATTGGCGTCGGGATATGTCCAGAGACCCCTGCCCATGAATTTGTTCACGTATTGGCACCTTACGCGGAGAAGTATAACATGACCCTTGAGGACTTTGGCCATGCTTATACCTTTGGGAAAATCCAGGAACCTGACCTTGACACCTTCTTTCGGCATGATAGGGCCGTGAGGGAGAATGGCCACGACACTTGTAAGAGACTGGAGGGAGTTTGTGCAGACTTGGGGACGGTCGATCTCAATTGCCTCCTCTATAAGATCGAGACAGACATCGCGAAGGCAATTCGTACCATATTCGATGACCATCTCCAGGTCCCTAGTGTCTTTTGCGCTCCTGGCCAGGTGGCAGACCGTATTGAATCGTCAGCTGCCTGGGATCGTGCTGCGAGAAAACGAAAGCAGCTAATCGACAACTACATGTGGAACGAGGAGGAGGGAATGTATTTCGACTACAATACCGTAACAAAAACTCAAACAAATTTCGAGTATGTGACAACCTTCTGGCCTCTCTGGTGTGGTGTGGCTAGCCCCCATCAAGCGGCCCTGATCGTGAAGAAAGCACTCCCAAAGTTCGAATGTGTCGGTGGTCTTTCCGCAAGCACGGAGCATTCCCGTGGTCCAGTCACCGCAAAGAATCCCCAAAGGCAGTGGGATTACCCCTATGGATGGGCGCCACATCAGATAATGGCCTGGGATGGCTTGAAGAACTATGGCTACCATGAAGAGGCGGAGCGGCTCTGTTACCGCTGGCTGCACATGTTGACTCGGGTCTTCGTTGACTACAACGGCACGGTGGTTGAGAAGTACGATGTGACAACGCTTGATGGATCTCACAAGGTGGCTGCGGAGTATGGGAATCAAGGCACACATTTCAAGTATGCAAACCAGGAAGGGTGAGTCTAGGATCTGCCTTGCATTTGTCTTGAATTAGAGGTTGATCAAATACTCAGGTTCGGATGGACAAACGCAAGCTACATCCACGGTCTCTCACTACTTGGACTGCATGCGAAGAGGGCATTAGGAGTTCTTGCGCCTTATGAAACCTATGCCATCGCTGTGGAACGAGCTTGATAGGAAGAATACTGTGCGCAGAGATCCTTGGCATGCACACCACCATAGACGCCAATAACCTCCGCTCGGATGTTGCCATTCATGAAAGGATCTAGATCGCGTCTCTGGAAAAGATAGGCAGAAACTTTGGGTAAAGCTAGCATAAGACATGTAGGAAATCCATCACCAACTGGAGCTTCATTACCATCGTTAACCACGTCTCCATTTTCATCATGCTTCATGAGAATATTACAGTCGCTCCACCGCCATCGAGTGTGCCGTATCAAGGTTTCTCTACTCTTATATGCCTAGTCTCTCCTCCAACTCTTCATCTCGCATGCATCTTCATATCGTCTCCACAACCCTCCACGACCGTAGATACTCTGAAGTCTACCATCTGCCGGTCCACTTCCTCTCCCTCTCTTCATCACGAAGTCTATTTTCCAAGGCATCATGTGCTGACTGGCACTGCTTCCTATACTCTTCGCTATTCTTCTGGCCAACGGCGGGTACAGCTTTATCCGACATAGATGTGGTAGCGGATGATGCGGGGTTCTTGCCGTCGGCTGTATTGAGCTTGGAAGAACCAAGGATGTTGAAGGAGTCGTTTGACGCCATGGTGTTTGGGGCTCAAGGGTATTTCTCCGTTCAGTGGACTTGCTGTTAGAGGCTTGAGATGGGTTATGGTGTGGATTATGTGTTAGAGATCTGATCTCTAGTAAGAAAGATTCATCAAACGATTTTGATGTCTTGATGAGGGATTTTGATCGTCGTAATGGGTCGACGCGGGTGGAGTTGTCTGGTAAACTTAAGGTAAGTTATCCCCCAGATGAAGCATCTCCCCGCCCCTGCAAGATTTCGTCATCAGACAGCGGGCTCTAGCACTAGCGGTAAACAAAACTTACAAGCAAATCCGTAACTCACTCCGCCGGGCGTGTATCCATGCATTACGAGCAGACTCCTGTCACTGCATGTAGGACATGCTCAAGTCATCATGGCGCCTACCAAGGACATCCAGCCGGCATGGCCTACCACGTATACAGCGAAACCATTTCGCTGTGGCTGCACCTACTATTGTAGACTTGAAGTCGAGCCTTTCTACAAGCCACCGCCATGATGACCACGTCCTTCGCGAGATCTTCGATTCTCGAGAGACTTGGTATCATTTCTCTCAAGGACGTACACTGCCTTCGCCACTTACGAAGAAGGGGTTGTTCCAGAACAATTATCTTACACAACCTCAAGGTTTCCTAAGATACGCACAGGTCACCCGAGCAAGAGCTCAATCTATAGTGGAAGAGGTCCTTTCAGCTTCGTCGACGGAGGATTACATAGCACTACCCAGAAGGCTTGATCTACTCAGTGATACACTATGTAGAATCCTCGACACTGCCGACTTCGTGCGTGCCACCCACCCAGATGTTCAGTTCCAAAGGGCTGCAACCCAAGCATACGCATATCTATTCGAGTACATGAACGTCCTCAACACCACCCCAGGTTTAAAAGTACAATTACAAAAAGCTGTCTTGGATCCGGAGATTTCAAGAGCATGGACCGAGGAGGAGAAGACAGTGGCACAGATCTTGCTTAAGGATTTCGGTCAATCTGCAATAGATCTCCCAAAAGAAAAGAGACAACGCTTTGTGGATCTGTCGAATGAGATAAAGATGATAGGTCATGACTTCGTGGAGAACATGGCACCGAGAACAACACACCTTGAATTCAACGTAGACCAATTGAAAGGCATGAATCCGTTGATACTCGCGAAATACTCCACCAGCCGCAAGAAAGTTTCATTGCCTACTGCAGGTGATCTGCCGTATGTGGCATTAGACTCCGTAGAGGACGAGAGTGTACGCAGAGAGATCTATATACATGGCAGACAATCTTCGAAAGCCCAAATTGAAAAGCTGGAGAAATTGATGAGAATCCGCGCTGAGATTGCAAGCCTGTCTGACTACGAAAGCTATGCGCACATGAGTCTTGTTGACAAAATGGCGAAATCGCCCGAAGCAGTCAACTCGTTCCTAATGGCGCTGTCTACAGACAATGCTCCGCACGTGATGCAAGAGATAGAGCAAATGCAAGTACTGAAAGCAAAAGGTGAAGGGCCATCTGATGTACATCCCTGGGACGTACCTTACTACCGCAAGCGGCTCAATTTGAGCCTTCAGTCAAAATCTCGAAAACCAGACTTCATGACTGCGTATTTCTCTTTGGGAACGGTGATGCAAGGACTTTCCCGTCTCTTCAGCCGTCTGTACGGCATCCGCTTTGTTCCTTGTGAGGCTACTCCAGGAGAAACATGGAATCACGATGTTCGTCGCCTGGATGTAATCCATGAGACCGAAGGCCATGTTGCTGTTCTCTATGCCGACCTTTTCGCCCGTGCAGGCAAAACTCCGAACCCTACGCACTTCACGCTGCGCTGTTCTCGCCTTATCTCTCCCGTTGACGAGGCCGAAAACGATAATGACGGTATGGCAACATCTATCATCCCTGGCAGCAATCAGCGCTACCAGCTTCCCATCATAAGCCTTGTCTGTGACTTTCCTCACCCGAAGAATGATGCTACTCCCTCACTCCTCGCCTTCCAGGATGTGCGTACTCTTTTCCACGAGATGGGTCATGCGATACATTCCATCCTTGGCCGTACGTCAATGCAGATTGTCTCCGGCACTCGCTGCCCTACAGACTTTGCAGAGTTGCCATCTGTGCTCATGGAGTCTTTCGCCTCTGATTTTTTCGTACTCGAACTGTTCGCTCGCCACTGGGAGACCAATGCTCCGCTCCCGTATGAGATGATAGAGGAATTCCTACAGATCCAAAGACGTGGTCAGGGTTTTCAAACAGAGACCCAGATTCTATTTAGTCTGCTTGATCAAGCATATCACTCGTCGCTACCTTTGGCAATGGAAGGTGGCTTCGATAGTTCAAAGGTCTTCTTCGACGTTTACGACAAGTATGGCAGCGTGCGAGAGCCGCGCAACACCTCAGCGCAGGGCTTCTTTGGACATCTTGTTGAGTATGGAGGTACTTACTATAGTTACCTATTCGATCGAGCTATAGCGGGCAAGATCTGGAGGAACGTCTTCCGAGGAGGCATGGCTGGCGGCGGAGTCGATAGGGAGGCAGGCGAGAGATATAAAGAGGAGGTCTTGAAATGGGGAGGAAGCAGAAGTGGATGGGCTTGTGTCAGCGGGGTTCTGGGAGATGAGAGGTTAAAACATGGTGGGAAGGAGGCCATGAAAGAGGTGGGTAGATGGGGCGTACATGATTGAGTACGTAAGCCCTATGCAATCAGCGGACAATGAAGTATGATTCCTCTCTGGGAGACCTCTAAGCTTGATTACGCCAGAAAATGCACCGGGCCAGGGAGATCCTTCGACTCGCGTTTCCACTCCGACGGATGCATATGGCCTACTATGTTCAGGCCTGCTAGACCGGTCGGTATCAGCCTAAAGTCTGAGTGATACTTCTCATGGTCCCAAGCATATCGGCGGCTCAATCGGCTTAACCACAGTCCGGGCTGGCCGCTTGCTTGAGAACATGCGGCCAGAGACTTACAGATAAAGTCTAAGAGCACTTGGTGCATTTACTAGGAGATCAAGTAGGAAATTTCAGCATAGAGTCAATAGATCATCCACTACAGAGTTGATAGATCGAAATAGGGCGAGAAAGCGAAGAGGCTCAATGAACCTCCGGAGATCCAGGAGACCATCGAGGTAGAATTCAGGTGTTCATCATGAAGTCGGCACTCTTTGTGATAGCCGTGTTAGCATGGTCTCGAAGACTGCGTTGAGCATTCCTGTGAACCGATTGGGGCCTGCAATTAGTGATATTGCCCACATTGAAAGTGAGAAGCAGATTCTAGGGAACTTTGACTTGGTCAAGATGGGCATAGAGCTGACGATGCAGGCTCCCACGTCCTGAATATCCAGCCTTGACATGTATCTCTTTATTTGGATTATTCGACATTTGCGCGGATCAATAGAAAGACTGCAAATTTACCCGTAACATGAAAACAGCGCATATCTGAAGCAGATAACCCGTTGTTTGGGGCTCAAGAGTATGGGAGGTCCGAATGCTGGTTCGAGCGCTTGTTGAACACAAGGTCTCAGGGGACCATTATCGACGTCACGCTCGGACCTATTGAGGTGCATCGTCGGATGTAGTAATCCTTTAGGCAACAGTGCTCTACGTTTTTCTCTACATTATACGCGAATACACGCGTATATGAGTGCCTTGCTTCGTTGAAAAGGGTTCATTACAGAGATCGAACACCCTAACCATTACACCATCCACAACTCACAATGCTAAGTTACTCCTCGGACCAGTTCCATAAGGACTGGGTTTATGCCTGCTCGCAAGGCTTCAAGTCACCAGATGGTAAACCCGCATTATGGGCTCCAGGCCAGCCATGCCAGTGGGGAGATGAGGATGCCAAAATACCGCTTCCGAGCCAGCCTGCTACTGCCTCTCTGAACGCCGACGCCACGCTTCTAGCAGTCGCGATTGAGCATGATGTTCATGTTTATGCCATCAGAGAATTCAGCTTGCACCAAGTCCTGAAGGGCCATATCTCCCGAGTTGATGCAATGAGCTTCCACCCAAGGGAGCCAAATGTCCTCGTGTCCTGTGCCATGAACAATTGTGCGAATTCTGTCTCTACGGAGCCCACGATCATCTTTTGGAACTTGGATGAGCAGCGTGAGCGAGCTTTGGAACCCGACGCCACCATTAAGACTCTGGGCACAAGGGCCGTCAATGCAGTTGTTGCCGGACTCGACGAGACGGGATCTGGCTGGGTATTGACTGAAGAAGACAAACATGTTTTAGCTCAGGATGTCGAAAAGGCAGTTACGGCACTGAATATAAAGTCGCAAATGCGGCAAAATCTGACAATACACGGCCGGCTGCAAGGGCAGATCTTCAACCAGGAACCAGTATGGCGTTCTTGCCAGGCCGAAGCCCAAAGTCAGTATGTACCTCTTGAAGGTTTCTTTTTCCAATTAGGAACGCTGTTGGCTCTTTAGGGCACGTTGTGGGATCAATTGATCTGGCTGGACTCTCCTCAATGCATTTCAGAGCACTGCCTTATCTCGTCGTCGGAACAATCTCTAACTCCGAGATCTTCGCAGAACTGTGTGGACAAGTAGGACATATGCATTTGGGACACCGCAAAGGAAGAAGTGTCTCTAACCCTTGAGGGGCATACTGACGCTATTATGTGGATTGGCTTCAGCCCAAATGACAAGTTCATGGCGTCTGTGGCCTGGGATAAAACTTTTCGAATATGGAGCCTCACAAATGGCAGCTTGCTGCATACCTTCAAATCCGAATATCAGAATTGGACTGGCGGCTTCTCTGCTGATTCTCGTCTGTTCGCCGGAACGTCAGGTGAAGGCCGCTTGTGGGTCTGGGATGTGACAAACGGATCAGTAGTTGATACATACGCGATCATCCCCAGGCAATGGTGCCGAACATTCGAGTGGAGCCCGGATGGGAAGCAGCTTGTCCTTGGAGGTGGTGAGCTGGGCCATCCAGTCCTGTACGATCTCGAAAGCCGTTCTGTTGTGCAAGAAAGAGTGTTAAGTACAGAAAAGAGCGAAGCTTGTCCCAAGGCAATACGATCAATGATGAGGGGATACCTGGGGGTTGCATCTGTCAAGTATTTGCCTGGTGGTAGCAAGTTTGCTTTCCAAACATCGGGTGACCATGGGGTAGAGGTTTATGACTCCGTAAAGAATGTAAAGTGGCGATTCGCACCAAGGAAGGGACAATGTGATGGGTATGGACCAGGATTTGTGGTTCTAGCAAAGCTGGGATTAATTGCGTCGATTGATCCGGATGCTGTAAGGTTCTGGAAGGTGCCAATTCAGGAAGAAGAATAGTCGGCATGCTCCGTCCACATTTGTATGCCGCAAGGGCTCTTGTCAGCAATCTTTGGCAATCCAGCAACAAAAAACCACAAAATTCGCAGCCTTGTGTACCGCTCGACGAATCTCCATGGTGTAAACCACTCCCACACCGAGGATGAGGCGAAAGGTTCCCACGACGCAATGCCGCCTTGACAACTGCAATAGCGGGTATCTAGTAAGGCGGTGGAATGAAGTGGCGACTGCAAGGCTGATGGCGACCGCTATGCCTATACTTATGTTCAAGTCTTGATGCCCCCAGCTACCCGGTCACCGCATTGAAGGGTATATGCAGGGCAATAATAGGGGCAACCACAGGGGTGTAATAGGGGTACATATAGGGGGCGCTGCCTCGGAGTTCAGTAACCAATTGATTAGACCATCACATTTCAATAGTTCAGATATCTCCAAACACGACTACAAAGAGAAAAACAAATAACTAACCCTAACATCTTAACAGGCATTCCATATCGACCATCTCGCCACACTAATCTCCCTGACAAGCATCCTCGACACAATCGCAACCCTCAACCACTACTTCAAAAACTGCTGGCCCACTTACACATCAATCGACTAAATCAGCGGCTCTACCCACACATGGCTGGCCCTCAAGACCTCGATCGCACCATCTATTCAACATACCCACATCGCATTACCGCATGGCACAGTCGACTTAGAGCGTAAGACGCCCGAGCCATTGGTGGCTTTGTGAGGCTTAGTACGTAATATGACTTTCGGCGCGTTTTCTTCCGCATTGGGATTAATTCTTGAATCCTGGGACCGGCAACGACTTGGGTTATGCACTATAGACGTATCTCTCAACAGTTTCTTCTGTCTGTAGAGAGGAATGCTGATTCCGGTATGGGTGCAGGGGGTTTTCTTTGAATTACGTTATGTGCATGCGAATCAGAATTATGGTGGTGAAGGTATCGATACCTCGATAGAGGCGGTGGCATTGAAAGAACATGTGAAGGAGGTTCCTAGTATGTATGCCTTGGGGGCTGGAGATAGATGAGATGGAGAAGAAGAGTGTAGAAGACTGGTAAATTGCCTTCGGACGTGATTCGTTTTCGTAACAGGATAGAAGGAGAACCATGCCTATCGACGTCTCCCAATGCATCTTCTCCTACAAATTCACACAAGTCTCAAGCAAAAAACCGAAAATATCATCAACGTGAATTTCATTCATCCTAGCAATCATCCTACTAGCCCTCAGTATGTGCAGCCCTCAGGCATACCTAAAGACACCTAAGATAGTGAACGCCGTATCGTAGGGTATATCAACACCAAAGGATTCGCTTCCCTCCGAAAACGATGGCACCAGGTACCTTGGCTCGCCCCGAGCCATTCGCTCATTGTATGAAATCGAGAAAAGGGACATGATGATACAGAGATACCCTTCCCACCCACCCCCTCGCTATGCAATTGTAATCACCCGTCCGCGTGAGGAGCTCACGAAACACCTTCCAATCAATCAATCTCCACGATCTCGTCTTCCGCCTTCCGCTTCCTAGGATTCGACTCCGCAGCCACATGTTTGCACGTCCGAAAGACCTCGTCTAATTTGCTAAGAAGATTCTCAACGCCACTTGAATACGCAATCATTCCTCCTCGTACTCCCCACCAGCCATCTCCTTTACCCCTCATGACGGTCTCCCAAACCTGCTCGACATCCTCGTTCTCGGTCTCCGCTTTCCTGACGCTCGTATCGGAAATGAACCACATCACTTCGCCACGCCTATGCCGTAGTCGAATGTCGTAGCCCCCTTTGGCGTAAGGCTCCGAGTATCGAACCTGGTACCACTGCTCTGAGCGGGTGAGGACATCGACTCCGCCATTAGCTTCGATGGCAGATAGGGCATTAAGGAAGGGCACCGTCATTCGCATTGTTGCCAAGACCGTTGTAAGATCCTTCGAACGCAGTAGAGTAGTCAGGTGGTCGATGATGCGAAGGTGAGGGTTAGGTGGTGTAAGGGAGATGTACATAGGAGTATCAGCGGCGAAATGGATGATTGCGTTAAGGATGCTCGGAGATTTGGCGTAAGTGAGGTTGATATGAGTGAGAGAGACGGCGTTGAACTTTATGTTGTGTAACTTGATGGTGGAGACGAAGTCGAGTAAGCGTCCTATGGCAGAAAGGCGGCTGGTGAGTTGTGGGACTGTGGTCTCGCCTACTTTGGTGACGAAATGGAAGGCGAGGGTCTGTGTAGAAGGTTGAAAAGCCACGGAGCGAATGGCGGAGATGACGTCTTTGACGTTGGATATCGTTTTTGATACTCTGACCGAAGCGATATGGACCGCGGAGGTTCCGGAGGGATCAAGACCACGATACTCAAGCTTGACAATCTCACGTGCCCATGCAAGGTCTGCTTTCTGAGGAGAGCTTCTAAGAGATGCTCCTTGCTCGGCAGAGAACTGGATGAAGATGTCGACGGAAGGTAATTGACTCTCTGCGCTATTGGGTGTGGACACTTGGATCTTATGTTGTATATTCAATGCTGAGAGATGGCAGCTGTCAATATTTTGAGAGATCATGCCGGCAGCAATTTGCTCGATTTGGGCAAGAGATGTAGCCGAAGGATCTATGACCAGAGAGGCTTGCCCAGGTAATGGTATCTTATAAGCTGCTTGCAATGGTGTTCCAGCTGGGTGATTTGAACTCCCTGGTGCTGTCTCCTTTTCTGAAATGTCTACAACCCACCAGAAGTCGCCTTCGAGACTCGTAGTAAACGCCAACAGCCAATCGGCACTCCAACTTGGTCGTTTGAAAAATCTCGTCTTTTGAACGCTCTTTGAGAAGATTTGGTGTATGGTTTCTTTATTAGGATTCAATGATCGTACAGGCTCCCAACCGATGGATCGGGCAGTCGTGTCCACTTCCTCCAGCGAAGCGAATGACCTGAGATGCACGAATTGAGCAGCTCCGTCACTAGCCGGAGAAAGTAAGCGATTGAGCTCGAACTCGACACGACTGTCCAGTTGCGAGGCTGGTAGTACAGCAAACCTGCCAGACACTGGCTCCTGCACGACTTTGACCGCCTTTGAGCTAGTGATTTGTACGAGTAGGGATGCGTCCATTGGCTCTGCTGTTGCCGAGTTGCTCTTCAGCCTCATGTAGCCCCCTGAGTACAACGTTGCCTCGCCCAGCTTAGCAGCCACACTCTGAAAAATGTAGCTCGTGTGCAGCGCAATGACTTGTTTGAGGATGTCTGCAAGCGACAGCTCACCCAGTCTCAGGGGAACTTGAAAGTCGTCAACCTCCTTACCATCGCGAAACCATCGTATGGCAATGTGAGGTATACGCATGACATTTAAGGAGTAAGGATTGCTGGGGTCTTTGCCGCGTTTGAGACCAATCTCGATCCAATGCTTTGGCCCCGGTCTGTTCAACCAATACTGCACAACAACAGATCGATGCACAGGCTCCACTTTGAGGTGCTCAGACCAATTACCTTTTGCCATTCCATAAGCCTGGTTCTTCAGAACGGCAAGCTTGTGAGTGAGGACAAGATTATGCAGAAAATTGAACAAGCCTTGTAGACCCTCGCTCTGAAGCAGATGGTTGGCTCTCCCTTCGACTTCATCACGCAACCTGCCAGCCGGGAGGTCTTTCGGGGTTGGGGAGAAGATGTACCGAAAGTCGACGAAATAAAGCTGCGATGCTGGATCTTCCTCGGCTATAGAGAGGTCGACTTCGAATTCTTCGGGCACCCTGAATGTGACACGCCCAGATGCTATTGAGAAATCTCTGAAGACCGGCGGAATATTTTCGTGCAAGTTCAATCGGATGGAGAGAAGAGTATTGATCCTGCGGAGGGTGCTGAGCAGCTGCTGGGCTGAAAGCGGTTCAGGAGGCAGATAGCCTAGATCTGGCAGCCAGGATGCCTTCCCGAGAGAAAGCACTTCCAAAGCCGTCTTGATGTCTGGGTTAGGATCCCTGAGCGGTCCAAGCCTCCTCTTGAGCTCTCCCATCCATGAAACACAGGCTTGGTGTTCTAGTCTTCGATTGCTGGCCCAGACATTCAGGTCAATAACTTTGCTCACTGCCTCTGCTTGCCGAGCCCATTTTGAGAGGATCAGTATTTTAATGAATTGCGCCCTTCTGTCACTTGCAAAATTGAGCATGCGCAGCTTTTTCTGAACGTTTGCATCCCCAGTGGCTCCGTTCCCATTGTCGTGATGGTTCAAGTGGCTGAGCGACCCGTTGAGACTAGGCTGTGGAATAGGCAACTCTGACATATCGTTGATGACGTCTGTAAGACCATTGAAGGTCTCCTGGACAAGCCTGGATATGAGGGTGGAAAAGGGAACGTAGCCGAAAGTAATATGTTCAATTTCCGGTGGGAGTTGACCCGCAAGATTCTCGATTGCAGCCGAAGTCTTGCGCTGAGTCTCCGTTGGCGTGGGGAAGGTGCCGTTAACGTATGTTCCATTCACCAGGCCATTCACCCCATTTGTGTGCGTGCTACCATTTGCATAGTCCTCCATCTTGACCTCCTCGATGTTTCCACCAGTCACACCCCCAGATTTCGTGTCGCCTAGCACCTTGATCCCGCCGGATCCCTTGTTGCAGAGCGTCGCCGATCTGGGCACGATACCTGGCATACTGTGCGCTTCGGCCGCGACGCTGTCGTCCGCTTCGCCGTTTCTCTCCACGAACACTCCATTCACCGCCCTCCCCTTCCCCTCCGACGTTTCCCTCCCCTCGCGCTTTATCGACTCTATCTTGCCCTGCCAATCAACATTCGAGGTAGGGCCTGGGAAGGTGTGGGACTGCGACGATGTCGAAGGGATGAGCAAAATGCTATCGACGGGGTGGTTCTAGCATGTGTTGATGCGACCAGCGTCGAAAAGGTGAGACGGGCAAGGAAGGTGAAGAAGCGGAGGAGGTGGGTGTGTCAATCGCTGTTGAAGCCGTGGGGTCAAAGCGGCTCTGCGCGATGCCGATGAGCTGTTCGTCGCCTTGGTGTGCTGTTATGAACGGGCGCGCAAGAGTAGCTATACAGGCCCGTCACCTGCGCGGTCGGTCCATTTAGGAGAGGATGAAGAAACAGAGGTGAGATCTTGTTGGGTGGGATCGTTTCACTATGGAATGCGGTAGGTTAGACAAGCACACTAGCGCCAGCCCTAGTTTTGTGATGCGCGGGCGAATCACCAGATTTAGCACAAAGGAAAGAACATTACAACAATAAACAAGTTACCAGAACAGCAATGCCTTTCGACAACTGTTTGCATCGAGAACAACATTAAGATTCTCGCTATATTGAACTCGCAACCTGGTCTGCCCTGACCTGCCCTGCCCTGCCCTGCCCTGCCAATGTCCGGTGCCGCATCTACAACAGCATAACAGTACGCCTTGAATCTTAACAGGCGCCCGAGGACTGAAAGGACTTGGGTATCCTGGCCTACGGTATGGACTGAACATGCCACTGAACAAAGGTCCTTCGCTACCGAGCAACCGATCCACCCGTCCCCCATCTGCCCCGTCTCCCATGTCCTTGATACCTTGTAGATGCGCATGGCAACACTGCACACTGCTTGGTCCAGGCGCGTGCTTTTGTGGCAGTTGGCAGGGGTTATTCACTACTCCGTTGGTTATCAGCGGCGCCGACTGGGAAATCTCGGGCTTTAGCTTAGTTCAATTTATGACAGTCTACATAGTGCTAGTACTGTGAGATAACCAGCTGACCTCCCCGTGCCCCTCACAATGTTGTAATCCTGTATACAGCCGAGCAGCTGCAGACGTGGTGTCGCACCATTGAGCCAACAACGTGGGGAAGAAGACGTGGGATGACGAGGGAGAGGCTGGAGGAGCGAGAGGACTCGAATTAGGCTTCCCAGGAACCAATCCGATTGACGGGCTCACGGGGAAGGTCACCCCTAGAACTAGTTCCCTGACTCCCTGACAAGTTGACAACGTCTACCTAAGGGCAGCGCAAGGGTTCACGTTCTCTCTGGCATTCTGGGTAGTTCTAGCTGCTGGTCTGATCATCAATCCATTATGGTATTTCCATCACTCTTCACTGTCCTGCTTCATTCTCCCTGCTCATTGTCAGGTTCTTCGCAATGAACCGCCGAGGCAAACCGGTCAAGGAGATCCCCCAGTTCCCAAATCATCAGCCTTCTCACCCACTTCATCCTCCTACGCCGATGACGAACATTCCATAAGCTCAGTCTCAAGTCGGCTGAGCATGGAGCGCAACCACGACTTCGAGTCTACTCTTGACCAACCCCACTACCCTGGTGAAGATACGCGCTTGACAAGCAAAAAAGAGTTATCGGGTTGGTACAGTTATGGCTGGGCTGCTGAGGTATGGCGTCTCCTTGCAACGGCTTCACTTTAAGTATCTAACAACTTATACAAAGGTCTTCGTCATTTGCGGGGTGGGGTCCTTTATACCAATTACTTTGGAGCAGCTGGCCCGCGAACGAGGTGTCCTCTTGTCCGATCGATCCAAGCCCTGTTCAGGCACTTTCAAAACCTTGACTCCCAATGCCAATCATTCTATTCCACACGATGTTACACGAACATTCTCACCACGAGTCGATACGGGCCAATGTATCATAAATTTCCTGGGCGCGGAAATTAACACTGCGAGCTTCGCTATGTATACATTCTCAATCAGCGTCCTTGTCCAAGCTCTCTTGATCATCTCCATGAGTGGAGCCGCGGACCATGGTCTATACAGAAAGAGCTTCCTTCTCATCTTCGCTTTTACTGGCTCCGTTGCAACAATGCTCTTTCTCGTGGTGGTTCCGCAAGTTTACGTACTGGGCGCATTGCTAGCGATCGTCTCTAATACCTGCTTTGGCGCCTCATTCGTGTTACTCAATTCCTTCCTCCCCGTCCTTGTTCGTCGCCATCCTTCGATACAGGCAGTAGTCTCCAAGTCCGAAGAAGACTTGAGAGCCTCTGAAGGGCTCCATCGCGTTGATGCGAACATGGATGAAGATGGACGTGGATTGGAGAGTTCCACGGACGCTTTGCTACAGTCCACCGAGGCTCACCGAACAATCTCGGTATCTACATCGACTTCACCAGCATCTCCAGCGCTACAGTTGTCTACCAGGATTTCTTCATACGGTATAGGCATTGGGTATATAGCGGCGGTCATTGTCCAGACTCTCGGCATAATGCTCGTTTTAGTCATCGGAAATCGTGTAACTTCAACCACTCTAACGCTTCGAATTGTCCTCTTTTTCGTTGGTCTTTGGTGGTTCACGTTCACAGTTCCAGCAGCACTCTGGCTACGTCCACGGCCAGGTCCACCACTACCCTTTTCGGATGATAGCAAGCAAACGCGGAGCTGGGCAGGCTATATAGCCTATGCATGGCGATCACTGTTCAAGACGATCATGAGGGCCCGCCGCCTTAAAGACGTCATGCTGTTCTTAGCTGCATGGTTCCTCCTGAGCGACAGTATCGCTACGGTCAGTGGTACCGCGGTATTGTTCGCTAAGACCGAGTTACATATGGCGCCTGCTGCTCTTGCGCTTATCAGCCTTATCGGCACATTGACGGGAGTCGTTGGAGCCTTTTCCTGGAGTAAGCTATCTCGCTGGTTGAATATCCGTCCATCACAGACCATTATCGCTTGCATATGTCTATTCGAGGTTATCCCAGTTTACGGGCTCCTAGGCTACATACCTACGATACAACGGCTTGGGGTCATCGGCCTGCAGCAGCCATGGGAGATGTATCCCCTGGGTGCTATATATGGTTTTGTACTGGGAGGCTTGTCTTCGTATTGCCGCAGTCTATTTGGAGAACTTATTCCTCCTGGCTCTGAAGCAGCTTTCTACGCACTATATGCCATTACTGACAAAGGATCGAGTGTATTTGGGCCGGCTATTGTGGGGGCTATTACTGATCGGTACGGCGAGATCAGGCCTGCCTTTTTCTTTCTAGCAGTATTGATCTTCATACCACTGCCGCTCATGCTGTTGGTGGACGTGGATCGGGGCAAGAGAGAAGGTGCGCAGATGGCTAGAGACCTCCTGGGAAAGAAAGACTCAGAAACGCCTCTGCCAAATGATGACGGCACTATTCGCCTCATCGATGAAGAGGAGGATAGGCGAGATGGTTATTCTTAACTGCTGGGATATCTTGGACAAGGCAAGGGACTTCTGGATTTAGCGATGGCGTTGGGGGGTACTTATTGATTATAAGGTGGAGCTTGCTATTCGCTTGGTAGATTTCAAACGATGTAGCATATCATGCCTAAAAGAGGTCTTCCACGTGGTCACTTTCGTACGTTAGGCTAGTACGCTAGCGATTGTCACTGCAGTTTAGCAGCTTAGCAGCTTCCGGCAGCAAAAGTTCGTGCTAAGTAAGTGCCTAACATAATTTACAACGTCCCCGACAATTGAGCCAACCTCATTAGGCTGGGCTGATGCATGCCTTAGGTTGACCCGTTCTGAGTCATTATCAAGATCTGGTCCATACGCTATCTCACGTTCCTCGTCTTTGCTGGTGCACAGCTGTTGTCAATAATTGTCCACAACCTAAGAAACATCGCTCAATGGCCGCTCTTTCAATGCTGGAAGGCTACCAGGTATCCCCCACAAAAGGGTTCTTGCCAGCAGAACCTCCATTGAGACGCCTGCCGAAATGTTACGAGAGCTGGGAATTAATCTGCTCAGACCTCCCTGCGTTGATACAGAGCGGCCAAATAACCAATGCTGTCGACGAACTGCAACTCTGCTCTACAGACTCGCTAAGTTCGGAGCCAGAGTGGAGAAGAGCTTACGTACTGCTTGGTTTCATGGCAAATGCATACCTATGGGGTCCCGAACGTCCTGTAAACGTACATAATATATCAATGCGCATGCGTTTTACTTAGGACTGATGGAAATACGATAGCGATTACCTGCGAGCTTATCCATCCCATTCCTAGCCGTCTCAGAGCATCTCGAGATACCACCTTTTCCCACCTACGCCGCGCAAAATCTGTGGAATGTCCATAGTATCGACCCAACACAGCCAATGCATGATCCCGCAAATATTCACGCATCTGTGAGCTTCACAGGCGCGCCTGACGAAGTCTGGTTCTTCGCCGTGCCCGCAGCAATCGAGGCTCGCGGCGCGCCCATGATCCCACTCGCTCTCGAGGCATTTGAAGCGGCTTCATCACACAATGCCAAGCTCGTGATCAATTGCTTAAACCAGATATCGGGGCACCTTGACGGCTGTACTCACATTCTTCCTAGGATGTACGAGCGGAACAATCCAAACTTCTTTTACAACCGCATTCGCCCTTTCTTGTCAGGGAGACAGACTTCTCCTGAATTGTCTGATGGACTGTACTATGAAGAGGGGAACGGCAAGAGTAGACTCCTACGATACAAGGGTCCAACTGCTGCTCAGAGCTCGTTGTGGCAATTTGTCGATATCGCCCTTGGCGTATCACATGATGACAAAGTCATCCTAGTATACCTCACCGTCATGGAAGGTGTTACAAGATACGATCTTGCTGACTTCAGCATTAGGAGATGAGACAATCTATGCCAGGGTCCCACCGGCGCTTCCTCGCACATGTAGCGAAAATTGCTAACATCCGAGAGTATGTCACTTTTCATCCACAAGAGTCCAGACTGCATGCCGCTTTCAACATGTGCCTCGAGTCTCTGGTCGCATTCAGGAACAAACATGTACAGATGGTCTCTCGCTATATTGTGGTCCCATCCAGAGCACCATCGAAAGCCTTCAGGAACAACAACGAATCTGTGGTAATCAATGGCGCAGCAAAAGGCACCGGCGGGACTGCCCCTGTAGAGTTCTTGAAGCAAGTTCGAGACGAAACGCGGGAGAGTCGACTTCGTAGATAAGGCAGACATATGATAAGAGTGCGAGGAAGGTGGGTTGTAGGAAGGCACTCAAAACGCAATATGAGTATGTGTAATAGCTCATTATATAGTGTTAAGCCGATCTTGTTTACTATGACACCTTGTTGGGTGCTACACTCGCTGTGATCGTCAACGACAGAGTCGTACCTTATCTAATCGGCTACCCGTGCTCGCCGTGCAAAGGCTACCTTCGATAGAGCTTCTTACCAACTCTCCGCTATCCACCTAGAGATACTGGGCCAAATCCCACTTCCCTCTGTCTCTGATTCTTACTCAAACGGACCGCCCTCTACACTTCTGACCGCCTTCTACGAAAATGAGTCGCGGAGGCAAGTTAGCTCCCGAAGTGAATCGGTAAGTCACTGTCTACTCTGCTGGCTTCGGACTGTCGAGTACGGGCTGACCTGCGTTCTTACTTTAGAGCTCTCTTCGTCAAAAACCTCAGGTCAGTCTAGTGTCTTCATTACGAATCACTACTATCGCTATCATGTGGGTGTGGGGCAAAGTATCACAGAGCTAACTTCAGCCATGCAGCTACAATGTCACACCAGAAGAGCTTTTCGATCTGTTCGGCAAGTTCGGACCTGTCCGGTACGTTGCAACCGTTCGGGCGACACAGGGCAGCTTTGGCTGATTGGTGTGATAGACAAATACGGCAGGGTATGGCAAACAACACAAAAGGCACAGCATTCGTGGTATATGAGGATGTGATGGATGCGAAACAGGCGTGTGATAAATTGAACGGGTTCAACTTTCAGAATCGCTATCTCGTTGGTACGCCAAACGTTCCGCATATTTCAATGTATCTGTGGGAGGGATGCTGATGGAGAGATGATACAGTTCTGTACCACCAACCCGAGAAGATGGCGAAAACGAAGGAGGATCTGGCCGAGAGGCAGGAAAACTTGGAAAAGCTCAAAAAGCAGCATGGTATTGACTGAGGTTTGGATTTATGGGCAAGCTACGGCATTGATTGGAGTACTGGCGCACGAGGGTTTGATGGCTGGGTAGCACGATACTGTACGCATGAGGACTATCGAGGGTGATGGGCGCAAAGATGGTTTGGGCAGGCGGAGATTTAGCTGAAGCAAGTATCATAACCGTTCAGGAAAGGCCCTATGGGAGCCATCCGAAATGCAAATCTCATTTACTTTGAAGATGGTGCATTATCTCGTCTTTTGCCTACCTTACCTTATTCAAACAGGCAGGCTCTTGCGACTGCCAATGAATCTTGGACTAAAACTTGGTTCCCAATATTTTGGCTTACATTCATTGAATTTTGCCTGTATTTGGCCTCAAATATGGTGGGAGAAAATTGGCACATTCTACTGATAGTACTTAGTATGTTGGTATGTTTGGGCAAAGCAGTTAGGCGCGACGAGTTGCCAGAACCAGAACCAGAACCAGAACAAGAACTTCAAGTCGATCTTTCCCGAATAGACGCCTCGCACGCGGTGGCGCAGCGTTCCCTTCACGCAGCCCCTTCGCCCCACAACCACCAAGAAAAGTCATCCTCTGTACATACTATACTTGCTGTACACTTCATGAAAGCTTCATTATAGAGTATCTGGAATACACTTCTCAAATGTCATGGTCCCGGTGACTGTTCCAGCGCCCCTCTCCGGCCGTTAAACGCCACTGGTGCCAAACCCAAGAGCCCGCTTTAGATTCGCCTGTCCCCTTTGTTTGGGAACAACTCCATATAGTCCATTACACTGTGTCTTTTGAACAGGCAGAGCTTTGCGATACTCGGCAATTTCTCCAGATCTGACCTGAACGCCTTCCCCGTTTCGAATACCACTTTTGGCGTCCATGTTCCCTAGAGATGCGGTCATCCCTACAGCCACGCAGTCTCTGCCTGCAGAGGTGGCAGCATTGATCCTCTCGCCGACCTTATCATACATCGCTACGAACACCTTTAAACAGTCGGCAGATTTCCCTACTATGACCCCAATCTTCTTCACAAATTCAACGACTGGCGGTGGATCAAGGCCAGGCGCCGAGAATGGGGAGTGCAAGTTACTTGGGCCGTTTGCTCTGATCGTACAAGCCGCATTAGGAGCTCTGGCACTGCTGTCGCTAGTCTATAAGAGGTGGCGGGAAAGACCTCAGCGGCCGCTGAAGATCTGGGCGTTCGACGCGTCAAAGCAGGTTGTCGGCTCGGCCTTACTACATATATTGAACTTGCTCATGTCTATGCTGTCATCCGGGCAGTTGACTGTCAAAGTCAAAGCCGACGACTATCAAGCCAATCCTTGCTCTTTCTATTTGCTTAATTTGGCTATTGACGTGAGTTGCAAGCACACGCCTACCACCACTAAAGCTAATATTATCAAAATAGACAACAATCGGCATACCCATACTCGTTGTCCTGCTTAAACTTTTGACCCATGCGTTCTCCCTCACTCCTATGGCCAAGCCTCCAGAATCGATACAGTCTGGAAACTACGGTCGTCCTCCCAAAACAACGTGGTGGCTCAAACAATCCCTCATTTACTTCATTGGCCTCTTGGGAATGAAGTTCTGCGTATTCTGCATCTTTCAAATATGTCCATGGATTATCAGAGTCGGTGACTGGGCACTGCGATGGACAGAAGGCAACGAAATGGTGCAGGTTTTCTTCGTCATGCTCTTTTTCCCAGTCGTAATGAATGCGCTGCAGTACTACATCATTGATAGCTTCATAAAGGACCAGAAGCCGTTGGATCACGAACCCATTCCAGATGAAGACAGGGAGGAGGAGGACATTGACGACGATAGACGGACAAGGCGACGGTCGTTGGGCTCAGATGGTGGGAGTGAATGCGCAACAACCGAGACTGTCAAAGATGGTACAGAGGCCAAATTTCCTGGGGACGATATCAAGGCGGATCCTAAGGAAACAAATGATTACGACCCGGCAGTGGATGGAGAAGGAAGTGGAAGCAGTGAGGAACCTGATAGTCCTTTACCTACGGCAAAGGATTCCATATCAAAAAGAGACGAGGGGTCTACGAAGGCAGCATAACGTGCACATATGTAGAGCGTCTCGTCGTATGCGACCGGTTTGGCTAGCGTTGATATCCTTGTTTGATTCGTGGTATGCATTCATCAGCATTTGCCTGGCGTTGGCATTCGAAGCGCAGGGTTTTTGGTACAACTTACATCGGCATATCATGTATCCATAGCATGAGGATGGGATACATCTTTGGGAATGAACAAGGTTCCTCATTCGTTACTATGCAGTGCATGCCCAACTAGGTATAAATGCAAAGACAGCTGGCTTGCCGGATACCCAAAGGTCGATATCCCCAAATAGAAGGGCCAACGCTCAACCGTCCACTCATAGGCTGAGGCCCGGGACCCCAAGAGAAAGCCTTGGAGCTTACCCTTTAATCGAGAGAACGGCAAGTTCCGGGCATCAATTTCTTCGCCTAGGCGACCACGTCTAGGGATCCCTCTCAGGGGTTCCTGGGCTCCAGCCCTACGAGTGGCCGGTCGACTGGTGAACCCTTCTGGCTAGCCCCACTAAGCTCACAGGAATCTACGTGAGTCTCAACCCCCACCAGATCTATCTATTACCCCACATCACCGCATCTGGCTGTCAGCGTTTCAAAATTGAGTGATGGCTAGGTAGCCGCTGAACATTGTCTGAAATCCGCATACCATTGACCGATTTGAAAAGATGTATCGTCGTACTCCCACACAACAGGGGTGCGGAGCGTTTGCGAGATCCAAGGTAGCAGTAGTGGTCTTTGGGGTGACGGCTAGGATTGGAGATTGAGTTACGAAGATGTCGGCAAGTGCAAGAGATGCAAGACATGTGTGGGTTAGTAGGACCAGATGGGAAACGGGAAAATATCTCGTCATGTCGGATATTGGGGCTGAAGGGTAACCAGATTCGATAGGTAGCTTGAGGGATGTGTCGTTCTCCCAGCAAAATGTTGGTAGAGTGCTTGGTCTTAGGGTCGTTGTACCCATAGCGCAGTGGGAAGGACGTATTGAAATAGCGGCGATACAGTGACTAGCCATCAGGACTTTGAGTTTAAAATGTGGACATATAACTACCGCCGACAATAGGATCAGCTTCATACTATGCGAAGGAGTGATGCTTGGACAGCCTAGTAGCCGTGGGCGCACATGACGTGCGGAATATCAAAGATCTACCTACTGACAGCAGCGCATATGACCCATTTCCATTGAATATACTAAAGTTGTCCATAGGAGGATCATGAAAGCGCATCTAGGGCAACGCTGTGAGGCTGGATTCTGAGATTAAGCTTCGGGGTCACGCTTAATTCTGCAATTGAACTTCGAATACACAAGACTTTTGCATGGACAGCTCCACAGAGCTCTATTCGAATCTTAAGATTCGAGAAGCTTCAGAGAGTACCTGACGAGCTTCATCAATTTGTTTCACAAAACTAAGGTTTTGCTGTTATATATATGGAGTATTTAGGATTTTGAAGGAATGGCTAACATACGCTGCCGCATTAGTATCTTTGATGCTAAGCTGAAGGAAAGGAATATCTTCCTGGCAGCCTGATCTGCCATATCCACAACGTCACCGAGTCACTGACTCTCTAAGTCACCGATTCCCCGACTTACTGATATCTTTGATTGAGCACTGATTCACTTGCGCCTAGATTGCCATGCTCTCAGCTGCGCAACCTCCAGTCTAACGCGTGTCTTAAATCGACACTGCAGGCGCATCCACAACAACAATGTCGTCTGATTCCAACAAAGCAGAGCTTAAATCCTGCAATAGCGGTCACAATGTCACTATTAGCGCCAACCATGGTGATGTTGAGGCACAGAAACACAATGGCACCGTGTTGGAACCTTCACCCCCTCAGTCTAGGAAGGAAGAAGAAGTGAAGGACTCCAAGGACGACTTTCTCATCGGATACGAGGGCCCCGATGACCCTCTAGATCCACAGAACATCGCTGAGTGGAAGAAGTGGTCCTTCGCCGTCATTCTCGGTCTCATCACTCTCTCCACCACCTTTGCCAGCACCATCTTCAGCACTGCGACAGAGTCTGCCGCCAATGAATTTGGCGTTTCCAACGAGGTCATGACGCTAGGCACCGCCTTTTTCATCGCCGGTACCATCAATCCCCTGGCCCTTCCCCCCGGCTTGCCTTTGGTCTCATAAACGGACTTGTCGACCAAGGTTTTCCGTTGGCCCAATGCTTTACGGACCCATGTCAGAATGGTGGGGGCGCAAGAGGCCGCTTTTCGCTGGGCAGGCTCTTTTCATTATCTCCCAGATCCCGGTCGGTGTCGCTCGGAACGTTGAAACCATCATGTTGTTCCGCTCTCTCGGCGGCGTTGCTGCTGCCGGACCACTCTCCATCGGGATGGTTTGGCGACTTTGTCGATCCCGTCCAGCGAGGTCTGGCATTGTGCATCTTAAGTGGGACTACTCTCGTTGGCCCCATCCTTGGTCCAATCATCGGTGGCTTCATGACGCAGAGGTGAGAGCGTTTTCGCAGCGTAAGCCAATGATTGGTCAACCCTATTGAGTGGTGTCGCTAGCTACCTTGGATGGCGCTGGGCTGCGTGGATGACCATGATAATTGCGAGTCTGTTTGGGGTCATAGGCTTCATCATGCTTCCAGAGACATGCACCAACTCTTCTTACCAACAAAGCCCGCAAGATTCGGCTCGAGACTCGAAATTGGGCCGTGCACTCCAAGCAGTATGCCCCATCTGACAGCCTCTTCTGATAGGGAAAGTATGCTCAGCTAATAGCCGTTTCGTAGCGAGGAATCAACGATGAAATCGGCGCCTTTATCACCAGGTACCTGAACAGACCCTTTCGCATGTTCTTCACAGAGCCGATTCTCGTTTTTATCACGCTTTACATGACCTTCATTTAAGGTTTCATCTGCCTCCTATTTGAGGCATGGCCGATCAGCTTCATCGCATAGAGAGGCTACAACCACAGAGTCGGCGCCCTACCTTTCATTTCCATCGGTATCGGTGTAGCCCTTGGTTCAGGCTATGTAGCCTACGTCACGTACGTGTCTCCTTTCCAGACAGAGACATATATACCTACCCAAAACCAAACATTTTTAACTCTCATCACATGTTTTAGGCCAGAAGATAGACTATACCCCATGATGTTTGGCGCCGTTATCTTCCCCGTCGGTGTCTTCTGGTTCGCAGGGACGTCTTTCCCCCCCATCACTCCGTGGCCGCAAATTTTAGCTGGCATCCCCATCAGCGCAGGCATCCAGATCGTCTATCTGCAGGGCCTGGCGTACATGGTCGACGTGTACACCGTAAATGCTAACTCGGCCATATCCACAAACGCTATCGTTCGGTACATCTTCCCGAGCCACGCTCGTTCTAACCGGTTGTGATACCAAGATCTTCGTCGCTGAACTCGTTGTTTCCCACAGATCCATCGTTGCAGCTGGCTTCGTCATGTTTGCTGATCCCATGTATCGGAATCTGGGCGTAAGTGTGACCCCGAAACTTGCCCTCCTCCCTACTCGTCTCATTCCCAGGCTGAAATTATCACATGCAGGTACAATGGGCGACCTCACTCCTAGCTTTCCTCGGCGTGGCCTTCATACCGGTACTCGTGCTTTTCTGGATCTACGGAGCGAGAATCCGCAAGTGGAGTCGCTATTCATCCAAGAAATGAAAAGTATCGCTTGTTTCACGGAATGTACTCTCTTTTCCATGACTTAAGTATGGCGGGAGCGAAGAGGCACGTTGCCTCTCTCTTGCGGCAGCGTTTGACGATCACTAGCAATAGAAAGTCAATCTTTACATGGGTTATCGGAACAATTCGATTGAAGTTGTTCCAGCGGAGAGCCTCACGCAGCCCGTGCATGTTAATCATATTGTTCTTCAGATGGGCTTGGGGGCTGTGAACTCGACTTTGACTTTTTGACATAGACATAGCAGATACCCCGGCCTTGGCAATCAGACATTGCTACGTGCAGAAAAGACAAATCAGCAGATCAATGTTCATAGCCACGTGTAGTTTGACCGATGGTAGCAGAAGAAATCACTAGCTGATTGTGTGAAGCAAGATTGTTCGGGCACGATAGCGAAAGATGGGAGGCAGCAGATACTTTCCCACTGCCAACCATTGCTCGGCTGAACGTGTTCGATTCTGGTCGGGGGATATTGCCATCAGCGTCAGGCGTGACATGGGACCGATTGTTCGAATCTGGGACGCTGGGCTATCCAATGCCGTCATTGGTGATTTCTTTGGGTAACATGCGCTCAGTGAGCCAGTTCCATCGAGGCTTTGCGGTGCTAAGGGCCTCCTAGAATGATGTCTCGCAGACGTCATAAGAATGCCCCTTGGGAACTATCAAGTATCCTGAAAGCTGATACGGTGTAAATATCGAGATGACTAGAGGAGTGTTATATATTGTTAGGGGTTCTTCATGGATCAGAGCATCAGAAATGCGATTGTTTGCAAAGCGCTCATGGCCTGTCTGGCGGAAGACGTGGTTCAAGCAGAGAAATCTCTGTTAGCGAGCCCGGAATAGCTAGAATTGAGCGTTGAGCTAGATGGAAGCGACGACTGGGCAGGACCTGCGGGCTGAACAATGCTGGAGCTGACTAAGTTAAGAGGGAGGCGCGTTGAGGACAGAAGAACGTTCACACTTGCCCGGAATGGTTCCAGAACGTTCGCCCCCGAGCCACCCTAAAAGGCCCCGAATTAGGGAGTGATGACGCTTTACAGGCCCGCTCAAGGGGCCTTCTCAGAGGCTTCCTGCCCCCCACCCTTTCCCCCCCCGCCCCCCCAAACAACCCGGAAACACGTGAGCTTTTCGTATTACTGGGAGGCATATGTTAGTCAAAAGCCAAAGTTGAAGGCACACTGTACCCCACTAAAAAGGCCATCTGAATGGACTGTACAAGCTCAAACAGCAAGGTACGTGTAGGAGGGTCCGTTGCGTAAACCGGGTACTCCAGCCCCCCAGTCACCCTTCTATCGACTCCAGATGCCAAGCCTCACAACCTCAGTTACAGATACTCGCAGAGGCCACTCGTCCTCCAACATCTACACAATCCACTGCACCTAAGTCCTAACACTCGAGTGTCTCTCGCACTCCCCCCCCCCCACCGCCGCTAGAATGTCCCCTAACATGTCCCTCTTCTCTGTGAACGCCATCCTCCTCCTCAGCACAGACGACCGCTCCCGTATCCTAACAAAATACTACTCTGCCCCGCACCACCACCCCAATGCCTCGAAAGAAGAGCCGGGCTCAAATCCCTATCCAAATGTCAAGGAGCAGAAAGCGTTTGAAAAGGGACTGTTGGAGAAGACGAACAAGAGCAATTCGGATATCATTCTTTACGATGGACGGATAGTGGTGTTCAAGATGGAGGGAGATGTTATGATGTATGTGGTTGGTGGGAGCGAGGAGAATGAGATCCTGCTGTTTGGGGTCGTGTTGTGCTTGAGAGATGCCCTCTCGATACTTCTCAAGTACGTCTTCGACGTCCCCTCCATGTACGAACGAACCAACGCCAGCAACTGACACCAATTGTGTTGCAGGAATTCAACAGACAAGCGCACCCTGATAGAAAACTACGATCTGGTTTCGCTCGCTATTGATGAAATTGTGGATGACGGCATTATATTGGAGGTCGATCCTGTGGTTGTGGCGAGCAGGGTTAGTAGGGCGCCGGCCCAGGATGTTGCGAACATCAAGGGCGTGGATCTAAGCGAGCAGGGCGTTTATAACCTGTTGGAATTTGGGAAAAACAAGCTTGCTGAGAGGATGAGGAACCTTTAGGAATTGGACCTGTGGATGGAGACGGGAGCTGAAGGAAGGACAATCATGATAGACGGACAATCCTACATGCTCTGGACTTGAGATACCCTAATGCTAGGAGTGGCTGATGCATCAAAGAACCAGTTGCAGGAAACGAATAGACTAAAGTTGAAGGCTGCCTAGAATTCTAGGGTGCGCGCTGGACGCTTTGCCGATGTATGTACATGTATATGCGACGATTTCCTATTCATACACTCCCACTATAACCTCCTAGCCTTCTCCGCCCAATATTCCTAGCCCGCATGTACTTCCGGATCTCGTCAGCCCAGAAGACGGCGCTCGCTACCGTGGCCAGTATCCCTAAATCTCGCAATCCAAGAGCCTCCGTTTGAAAGATACGCTGAAAGAATGGGACGTATATGACGGCGAGCTGACCCAGCAGGCTGCCACCGACGGCTAGATTGAACATTCTATTGCCAGTTAAGGCCAGCTCTCCCCTAAGAATACTCTTGCCCTCGCTTCGACAGGTAAGCGCATTGAACATGTCGAAGAATACAAAGCAGGTGAAGGTCATGGTGGTATCGCGGGCGGTCACGCTTTTATCGGAGGACATTTCGTGCCAGTAAACGCTTAGGGTGCCAAGCATGATGATGGTAGCGGATGTGAGGACTCGTTGAATGAGGCGACGGGTGAGTACACGAGCATTTCTAGAGCGTGGCGGTCTATTCATGATCGCTGGATCGACGGGTTCGACACCTAGAGACTGGGCTGGTGGACCGTCCATGAGGATGTCTAGAGAGATCTGTCAGCGAGTCGCGCTTTGGCAAAAGGATGTAAGATGACCTACTTATCCATAAGATCTGCATTGGATTTAGGGGATTATTGAAGCCAAGGAAGGTACTGAGAAGTACTAAAGACAGAGCTGCAACGCTGGTGCTGAGCTGGAAGGTTAGGAAGTTTTGGATGTTGTAGAAGATGCCTTTGCCCTCCTCAATGGCGCTTAGGATTGTTGAGAAGTTGTCATCGGTAAGAATCATATCGGCTGCTTCTTTTGCAACATCAGTGCCAAGTAAGCCCATGGAAATACCAATGTCTGCCTTCTTCAGTGCTGGGGCATCATTCACACCGTCTCCCGTCATCGCCACAACATCACCTCGTGATTGCAGGGCGTTGATGATTTTCATTTTGTGATCTGGGCTTGTGCGAGCGAATATTGACGTCCCAGACATTGCGTTAGCAAGCTCTTCAGATGACATCTGATCAAGCTCGTCTCCTCTGAGAACAGGTCGGTAGCCTGCTCTTGATGAACTTAAGGGCATTCCCAACTTTCTTGCTATGGCCAATGCGGTGGTCTCGGCATCTCCAGTGATCATCATAACCTTTACACCGCCTGTCATCAGTCGCCGTATCGCCTTATCCACGTCTTTTCGAGGCGGATCATTCATTCCAACAATCCCAGCAAAAACAAGGCCTTGATAAGCGTCTTCGTCAAACTTACTGAAAGCAACACGAGCAATTCCGGGGCGGGGAGTACCACTTCGACTTGGAGCCTGCGCAGTCCTTGCTGACCGTGGGGTATCCCTGTTTGTCCCACTTGCAAAACCCAATACCCTGAGCCCATCCTCTGCCATCTTTTCAGCTGCGGAGATTGCGGCTTGTCGTCTAGGTTCGTCCAAAATGATTTCTCTGCCCTCTTTTGAGACATAAGTATCACAGCGTTTCAGGACTTGCTCTAAAGCTCCTTTGATATAGGCGACTTCAACTCCATTGCTAGAATCATTGCCTTGACTGGCGCCGATGACTACACCCATCCATTTGCGCTCGGAGCTAAAGGGCGTCTCCGAGGTCCTGGGTCCGATTCGGTCGCGAACATCATCCTCGCCGAATGCATCTATCATGTCGAGAATAGCGACGTCTGTAGGCTGGCCGACCCAACGGCTTCTAGCTCCGACTGCATCAGGATCATGGCCAAGCATAGAGGACATGAGGGCGGCAGAAGAAGCGGTCGCCGGTGAATTTGCATGTGTTCGAGACAACCGAGCATTGTTGGCGATGTTGCCGACTCGTAGAATGGTTCGAGTAGCTTGATCTGGTGAAACAGATGCCAAATCCTTGTTTACGTCTATGGGGGATGGAGCATCAAAATGCCATAACTTCGTTACAGTCATGTGATTTAGTGTCAGCGTGCCTGCGGAACGTCAGCATAAAAGGAAACGACAGTATAGAACACGGAACATACCAGTCTTGTCACTGCAGACAACATTAACAGAGCCAAGCGTCTCCACGCTTGGCAATCTCCTAACAATAGCACCATGCTTTGCCATCCTCAGAACGCCCAATGCAAGCGTGACTGTCACAATGATTGGGAGGCCTTCCGGGATAGCAGCAACAGCGAGCGAAACGCCGATCTGAAACATCTCCAGCATTTCTTTCCTTTGCCAAATCCCAACGAGCACGATGAGAGCAATCACGCCAAAAGACATGTAGCTCAAGTCCTTCCCGAGACGATCCATTGAAACTTGTAGAGGCGTTCGAGGGCTCTCGATGCCCTGCAGTGATGCCGAGATACCACCAAATTCCGTCTCTGCTCCTGTACCTATGACCAGTCCCTGACCATGTCCTGACCGTACTAGCGTACCCATGAAAGCAATGTTGATCTGCTCATTGAGTCTTATGTCTGCTCCCACAGTCCCTGCTGCTGCTGAGGCGTATGAAGGTGACGGAGGGCGTCCAAACGGTAAAGGCCTTGCCGCTCCGTGCGTCCGTTCCAATACACCGGCTTGTTTCATGGCTGGCTCATTTTCTCCAGTAAGGTTCGACTCGTCAATTGACAAATCCGCTGCGCTAGTAATCCGTACATCTGCTGGTATTCTATCTCCTGTTGAAAAGATGACTAAATCACCTGGAACAAGCTGTCGAGCGGGCACAGTCATTGATGCCGTCTCTAGTGATGAAGCAGAACCATTGAGTATTGGCTCCATCTCAATACCGTCTTGTGTGTCCTGGCTTTGGGCCCGTTTACTGTCTGGTGCACCCCTTATGAGATGAGCATTGTGCGGGACTAGCTTGTTCAGAGACTCCAACGACTTTTCCGACCGATACTCTTGTACAAACCCAACCGTCACCACGATCGTAACTGCGATTGCGATACTGACTGCATCGTCCAGATTACCCATAACGAATGATATGAACGCGGAACCGAGTAAAAGTAGGATGAGTGGCTCCTTGAATTGTTTGAGGAATCGAAGCCATATGGGCTCCGGCTCTTCGTGTGGAAGCTCGTTGGGTCCATGCTGCAACAGTTTTGCTTCAGCTTCAGAAGGGGAGAGGCCACAGGCCAGAGATGTGTTTAGGCGTTGCTGGGTCTCTTCAGGGGTGAGAAGGGAATATGCCGAGGTCCTGGCCTGTTTACAGTTATTAGATCGTGTCTTTGGCAATCAATCGAGCCTTGTATGCTCTCTTACCGCGCCAGAGAATATGGGCTGTGGTGTGGCCGGGCCTGGACTTTGGCGCCGGCTACTCGACTTTGCGCCATTGGAGATGGGAAGAAGGGGCGTGTTTGGTCCTGACATACTTTCATGGCCGTGACATGGAGTCAGAGTATAGTTGACGGCGACACTTCAGCTTGAAGTGACGCTGCCGAATTGCAAGGTCGAGAAGCTGTCTTTATTTTCCTCTTTATCAATTGAGCATTAAGTTCTTCGCATAGGATGGGTCAAGTCAAGGCTGACAGCTGGGCGCAAGGATGGTGTGGCGTGGTAGCAATTCTTCAGAGGCAGTAGGCTTGTTGGTAATCTTCACGGTCTATTGTCTATAGGAGTATTAAGCATCACCGAGCGTTTGGTACCTGACTTTCCCAAACGGCGTACGTTTTCAAATTTGTCTATGGTACTACGAAGCAGGCCGATGACTAAGCGTCCATGGTCCGCATTCTAGCTTCACCAGCCACCCACCAGGATACACATTCCATCCACCGTCATCCCTTCCCCTTCCAACTAATAGCTTGTCGCTGCTCTCGCAACATCATTGCCGTCACTAAAAAGTTGCAAGTCAGATATCTTTGGACTTTTTGGGTTGCAGGACGCTCCAGATCGCGAGACATTGGGATTCAAGCTGAGTCTGTTTATCGACGCGCCGGAAGTCAACAGCACAATTTATGCGCCGTGCCTTCCCAGGCTGCGCGCCCCTCTTGCTTTTGGCTTGGATAAGCCCTGAAAACGCGTTGCTCGAAGGTTCCTAGGTCATATGCAAGATGTTCTACTCGGAAACCCTTCTCTCAAAGACGGGGCCGCTGGCTCGCGTCTGGCTCTCCGCCAACCTGGAGCGCAAACTTTCTAAATCGCACATTCTACAGTCAAATATTGAAAGCAGTGTCAATGCCATTGTAGACCAGGGCACCGCACCAATGGCGCTTCGTCTGAGTGGCCAGCTCTTGTTGGGTGTAGTAAGAATCTACAGTCGGAAAGCAAGATACCTCTTAGATGATTGCAACGAGGCACTACTCAAGATCAAGATGGTACGTTATTGGCTTATGTACAACTGTCATCCCATGTCTTACGAAGTATAGGCCTTCCGCCCAGGAAATGTTGATCTCCCAGCAAATCTGAATATGCCCAGCGCCGCTGCCCTGACGGTAGCAGATAGAATCAGTGATCCAATGATGCCTGACCTTGACCCTTCGCTTCTCGACTTTCGCCCAATGGACATTGATTTCGGCTCAAAGAAGGACGACCCTCTGAACTGGAACAGCCAAGTACTCTCGGATCCATTGAGCGTTGAAGTTGGCCGTCATGAAGTACCCAGAGATGCGAGAGACGAGTTCGACGAGGAAGACATGAACATTGAATTAGACCTCGATCTCGGTCTTGATGATGGTCCCAGCATCGAGATTGACCGCAAAGCAAACCCATCAATAAGTTTGGCGGATGATGTTATGGGCGACGAAAACGACTTCGCTAAAGACCTTGGTTATGACGAGAATACAAGGACACGCCTAAGTAGTCGAGTTCCTTCGCTCATCGAAGACCGGGACGACCTACCACCAGATGATGGTGGTATGCTACTTGACGACGGGGATGACTGGGCGGTACCAAACTACGATGCTGGTACAGCGCCTGCTGCGCCAGCAGATCCTCGACTACAAAGGGATTCTCAATCACCATTGTCTTCAGCCCGTTCAAGTATAGTGCGCGACTTCAATGCAACACATATCAATGAAGAGGAGGAAGAGGAAGCTTCGTTACACCAAGCCAAACACAGAGCCAAAAAGCGAAAAGTCATTCAGGCGGATGCCGACACCATGCTTTCTTCGGCACAGATCAAGGCACAGCAAGCAGATCGCTCAGCGATTCTGAAACCTGCCTCATTTCTGTCCCGAGATCCAATACTGCTCAATCTTATAAACATGCAAAAGAATGGCGGCTTTGTGTCAAGTATAATGGGTGACGGTCGTGCCCAAGGCTGGGCTCCGGAGCTTAGAGGCATCCTATCTATCGAGGTCGTCCGGAAGTCGGGCGAGCTGAAGCGAAAGCGAGACAGCGGGGTTGCGGACGTCGAAGAAGACGATGTTCAAACAAATGGGCCACAGCTGGAGATACCCGAGGACGAGACCATCATGCCTGCCGACGAGGGCTTGGGCCTTGGTGCTGAAGCATCAGTACGAGATCATGGTTCCATTGACCTTCCCGCCAACGACGGTTATATGCCTGCATACGATGACGAAGGTGCTGGCAAAACAGGAGACGAAGATGAAGGATATACAAGAGACAATTTCGACGAGACCACTGCTCCCCTGTTGCACCCAATGGAACAAGGCGCCATCTCTCAGGGTACTAAGCACGCCGTACATCTTCTCCGTGACCATTTCGGCTCATCCGCCGACGGTACTCCATCTCAGCAGAAGAAAGCCAACATACTCTTCCAGGATATGTTGCCAGAGGCTACTACCAGCAAGGCTGATGCTACAAAGATGTTTTTTGAAGTCCTGGTGCTGGCCACGAAAGATGCTGTGAAAGTTGAGCAGGCAGATAAAGAGATAGGAAGTGCATTGCGGATTCGTGCAAAACGTGGTCTTTGGGGTGCTTGGGCTGAGAAAGAGGCAGGTGGCGAAATTGCTGATCAAGAGGCTGTTGCACCTGCTGTCGTCGGTATTTCGTAGATATCGTTTCGGAACCTCTTTGGGCTCTGATTTCGCATCATGTACCACTTTTGACCGATCAAGTCTGTCAGCTCCGTGCGAGATGTTTTCTGCCTGATTCTGCAGGCTCTACTTCTATCCATTCATCTCTGCGACTGTTCGATAATCAAGGGGTGGTCTAATGGCGCACTTTGGACATGGGGCTCAGTGTATACTATGGAATTCTAAGGTAAATAGTCGGTCGAGTGGGAAAATACTTCCTTGTCGACCAGCGTCGGGGACAAGCACAATTCAGAGATAACGAATTCCTTGCATCAACGTTCTTTAACCACTAACGGCGACTGATTGAGGCTCATCGTCCACCAGTTAATGGGTACATGGTACGATAGAGACATACGCCTTTCCTGTTCTCCTCCGACTTCTTAAACGCTTCCTGAATCTGCCTATGCCCCAAGACCGCATGCTCAAAACCGAAGACTTCCACGGTCTCCCCTCGACAAAGGCCTCGTACGAAGCTGCAATACGTCTTGCAGATGGAGTCAATTTGGTGACATGTCTCCCAATCAATCACTTTGACCTTGTCAATAGCACAATCGTGTACAGCGATGTTCCGCTCATCATCAGTCACTTGTAGTGCAGCACCAACTGCCGTCACCCTTGTCTCGCCCTGCTGGTCCTCAATGGTCCATGCGAAGCCAATGATGCCTAGTCCAGGACTATTCGCGCAGGAACCTGCTTGTAACGTTTTGTTCATACCTCCCGATCATTGGCAAGCTCTTCTGAATTGCCATAAGCTTTAGTGCTCATGGATGTTTGGTAAGCTTTGATTGCAAGTTGGGCAGCACGGACGCTAGAATCGCACAGACCAGTGATGACATATGTGCCATTGAAGGATCGAAGATAGGGAGGATGTGCGCTGCTACCCTACGCCGTTTCTGCACGGGCGCTGAGAACAATGATTCCGAGGCGGATAGGAGACATGTTGATATCACGATATTGGTATACAGGGGGGTAAGAGCAAGAGGGGCTGTCACGGGAAGGAAGAGACGGTCTTGTGAGAGAGATCTGCAATTCTTCATAAAAGGACTGCAACCTATATAGTTATCTATTCGAGAGCCTGCATATTGGCGGTATGTCAGACAGTGAGGTTCAGATAGTGGCCAGTTTTAGTGCCGATCAAGCCATGGTGTATGATTATGGGTAACAATGTCGCCATCCCAATCTCCATAACCCAGTATCAGGCCTTGAATAGACAGAGGGTAGCATGTCATCATCAAAGAAAAAGGTTCAGTCTTTTCCAGGCGGAAGGTCCCCGTAGCCATCGCCATAAGTGAGCTCCTGAATCATCATCATCAGGTACCTAATCAGGGATTACGGGGCATAGGAGGGGACTCTGGGGCCTCCGGCCCGGGACCCTTCTGGGGTGGCACCGTGGTAGGAACTTTTGTTTGGCGATCACGTGGGTAAATTTAGCGGTCACACCTGTGTTTGGTTAGACTGGAGACTGTTAGACACCGCATTATCGATAACGGCCCTGACATCTTCAAGGCTCAAGCGTGTCGAGCCAACAAACGAGAAGTCTGTCGTTTTCTCCAAGGTCAAGCTTGCCGCTGTCCCATAGGGCTTGTGACTGTCCCAACCATCATGAAGCAAAGATTCTCCTCCCTAGATGTCAAGGTGAATCCGTGAATCGCAATAGCTCAATCAGGACAAAGCTGAAAAGCTACAGGTTATCGCCCAAGAGCTGTCTCAGGCTCTTTGTACGCTACGCCTCGCCAACGTGTATGATCTCTCATCCGTAGGTGGGTCTCCCATTCTAGCATACAGCCTTCGCTTAACCATTCCACCAAGCGCATTTTCCTCCTTAAATTCGCCAAACCAGACAACCGGCAATCCTTCGTCATTGACTCCGGCTTTCGATGTCATCTGACAAGCTTCACCAGAGCTACTGCTGCTGCCCCTTCAGCTTTTGTTTCCCGACTTAGAAAGTTTTTGAGGACAAGAAGAGTGACGTCTATATCTCAAGTCGGTACAGATAGGATCATTGAGCTGCAGTTCAGCGACGGCCAGTACCGGTTGTTCCTCGAATTCTACGCTGGGGGCAACATCGTCCTTACCGACAAAGAGCTCAGCGTTATTGCCTTGCTTCGTATCGTTGCTGAAGAGAATGAACAGCTGCGGGTGGGGTTGAAATACTCGCTAAACGAGCGGCAGAACTTCGATGGGATTCCAACTTTGACGCCAGAGAGAGTCAAAGCAGGTCTGCAAAAGGCTGTTGATAAGGGGGACGGGGATAATGCAGCTGTGCAGAAGAGATCGAAGAGAAAGGCGGGAGATGCTCTGCGAAGAGCTTTGGCCACCTCGTTAAATGAATTCCCACCCATGCTGCTCGAGCATGCTCTCCGGGCTGCAGCATTCGATCCTGCTACTCCAGTAGACGAAGTTCTGCAAGACCATTCATTGCTAGAAAGACTTATGGTAGCCCTTGCGGAAGCTCAGAAAATGGTTCATAGCATCGAGAAGTCCCAGCATTGCAAAGGCTATATCATTGCCAAGTCAGTAAATGGTGCTTCTAATCTTCCTCGAGGCCAAATCAAAGAGAATGGCCCAATCACACATGAACATCTTATGTACGAGGACTTTCACCCCTTTCGACCTAAACAGTTCGCAGACAGTCCCGAGATCACAATCCTTGAATTTGATGGCTTCAACAAGACTGTTGACGAATTCTTCTCATCCATCGAATCCCAGAAGCTTGAATCACGACTTACAGAAAGGGAACAACATGCGAAACAGAAACTCGAAAACGCACGTTTAGACCACGAAAAACGACTCGGAGGACTACAGCAGGTTCAGGAACTCAATGTCCGCAAAGCACAAGCCATAGAGGCGAATCTACAGAAGGTCCAAGAGGCAATTTCTGCAGTCAATGGCTTACTGGCTCAGGGAATGGACTGGATGGATGTCGCACGTTTGATTGAAATGGAACGGGAACGACACAATGTCGTGGCAGAAATGATTAAGCTGCCGCTCAAATTGTACGAAAACACAGTCACCTTACTTCTTACCGAGGCAGACTTCGAAGATGAGCAAGACTTTGACGGTGATGAGACCGATAGCGACGTTTCAGATAGCGAAGATGAGCAGGCTGCTGCGTCGAAATTGACTAAGGCATTAAAGCCTTTGGACAAGCGACTAGCTGTGGATGTGGACCTAGCGCTGTCGCCATGGTCCAATGCTCGGCAATACTATGATCAGAAAAAGTCTGCCGCTGTCAAAGAACAGAAGACACTTCAATCGTCTGAAAAGGCCCTCAGAAGCACCGAAATGAAGATTAACGCCGACCTCAAAAAGGGTCTGAAGCTGGAGAAGGAAGTCATGAGGCCTCAGAGAAAAGCTTACTGGTTTGAGAAATTTGTATACTTCATCTCGTCCGAAGGCTATCTCGTCTTGGGTGGAAAAGACGCTCAGCAGAATGAGATATTATACAAGAAGTATTTGAGAAAAGGAGATGTATACATTCATGCCGATCTGCATGGTGCTGCGTCTGTGATAGTCAAGAACAAGCCAGGAATGTCAGAGAGCCCCATACCGCCATCAACGCTATCGCAGGCAGGTACATTGGCTGTAGCCACTTCGAACGCCTGGGACTCCAAGGCAGTTATGTCTGCTTGGTGGGTCCACGCAGACCAAGTATCCAAAACCGCCCCAACGGGTGAATATTTGACGACTGGCGGATTTTCCGTAAGTGGTCACAAAAATTTCCTTCCTCCAGCGCAGCTTCTGCTAGGATTCGGGATAATGTTCAAAGTCAGCGAAGAAAGCAAAGCACGGCATCTCAAATACAGGTTGCAAGACGACATTCCAACCAAGGCCGCCCACACACCAGACATCACGAGTGAAGAGGTGCAGGATCTACAGGAAGATGGCAACGAGGTTTACCGTACAGAAAGTGAGGTTAGTGACGGACAGCTGAACGGTGAGGATAACGGTCAGCACGAGGATTTTGATATAAAGAAGGTAAATGAAACCGAAACCGATAGTGACGGTGGCAACGACGATGACAGCGAGGCTGAAGCTAGGCAAGATAACCCGCTTCAACCTTCAAAACCACATCGAACCAGTTTGCACTCCGAGAGTCTACTACGTGACGTTTCTGATAAAGTGACAGCTCCTGATAGTGAACTGGCGTCAGATGGTGGAAGCACTGACGATGATTCTAAGCCCGAGGGGCAGAACAACGAAGAAGGTAACGACGGCCCGTCTACCAACAATGAACAGAAGCGTCACCTCTCCGCTCGCGAGCGCCGTATGTTACGCAAAGGTCAACTACTTTCGTCCACTGATCCCTCGAAAGCCCCAGAGGCTAGTGCAGACTCAGAAGATAGCACGCGGCCCTCCACCCCAGCTACATTAGCGCACTCACTACAAGCTACGAAGCCGCAGCCGCCTCGCGTCCGCGGCAAGCAAGGCAAACGCAACAAGCTCAAGACCAAGTATGCTAACCAAGACGAAGAGGACCGTGCCCTGGCTATGCGTCTACTTGGCTCAGCAGCCGCACAAGAGAAAGCTACCGAGGACGCTACTACAAAAGTCACCAAGGAACAGGAGCTTGCTACAGCAAAGGAGAGGAGACAAAAGCAGCATGCATTGGCCGCCGTAAAAGTCAGAGAGGCCGAGGAGACTCGAAGGTTGAATTTCGAGGAGGGCATCCAGACGCTGGATGAGGATGAGGTGGAAGGCCTGGGCGACCTCGATGCGTTTGTGGGAGCTCCCCTTCCTGGAGACGAGATCTTGGACGCGTTAATAGTATGTGGACCTTGGGACGCAATAGGAGGGAGGTGCAAGTGGAGAGTGAAACTGCAGCCTGGAACAGTGAAGAAGGGAAAGGCTGTAAGAGAAATTCTGCAGAAATGGGTCAGCGTGGTTACAGATCGGGAGAAGAAGAAACGGCCGGGTGCTGGAGAGGGCAATGAAACCATGATTGAAGAGGAGGAGGTGAGGATGAAAGAGGCGGAGTTGATTCGAGCTATCCGGGAGCCGGAAGTCATTGGTGTGGTTCCGGTTGGGAAAGTAAGGGTGGTTATGGGGGCGGGTGAGGCGAGTGGGAAGGGGAGAGGTGGTGGAAGAGCTGGGAAGGGGAAGAGGGGTGGGAAGGGGAGTAAGAGGCAGAGATAGCTTAGCAGGTAGAGACATTAAGAAGTTTATACCGAACCTATGGTTCTTTGTGGTTATAGGACGATTTCTGCTTCAGCTGCTTTGCGAAGCCTGTTCATTACAGCTGCTGCAGCGTCGCCTTCGTTGTCATCTATGCCTTCCACGAAGATTGTATCTACGCCTTTCTGGTCAAGTTCTCGTAAGGCGGAGAACAAGCCCCGCGCTATATCTGCCGTGCTCTGGCCCAGCCCAACAGTCCAGACCTCGTAAATGTCTTGCTCGTTGTGATTGCTCAGTTCCACTCGGGAATACTGTGCAGAAGGGATGGGGACAGGCGTAAGTGACCGCATAATTTCTGCAATTGCCGGTTCTGAACCTTCACACTCCCTAACCTCATGGACCCTTCTATGACCATTGATGACGTGACTGTTCACGGTTGAGGTAGAAGGCTTTCCTGGGATTCGGGATCCTGATTGCAGAAGCCCCTTTTGCCATGTCTTGGTCGTCAGAACGCCAATTCTAGTCCCCTTTCCAAGGTATTTCTTTGCACAGTCCGCGTCCATCTGCCCACGGAATAGAAGCACTCTTGCATTTGGTGAATAGTGCTTATATTTCATCCCCGGCGCCCTCGGTATCCCCGTTTCAGCTCCATCCTTATATCCCACTTGCACATTCTCCCAGCCCGGACAACCTCTCAGCATATCAATGGACACACCCCCAGGCCTCAGTATGACTGGAGGGTTCACGAGACCGTCCACCACAGTACTTTCGACGCCCACGTCACATGGCCCTCCATCAAGTATCAGATCTATGCGTCCGGAGAGGTCATGAAGAACATGAGCGGCCGTGGTAGGGGATGGTTTCGAGGATGCATTTGCAGATGGAGCGGCAATAGGGACATTGGCAAGGTGAATGAGAGCAAGGGCGAGGGTTGATGACGGCATGCGAACAGCGACTGTAGGAAGAGACGCTGTTACTTCTGGAGCCAGCGGCGATGGTGTTGGCAAAGGGAGGAGTATGGTAAGAGGCCCGGGCCAGAATCGTGATATCAGTGGGTAGTAAACAGGCGGTATAGGGTCTGGTGGAGTTACAAGACCCGACACAGAAGGGGTTTTGGGAGCAAGAAGTCTTCGGAGATTGGATAACGAGCTGATATGGATGATGAGAGGATTGTCCGAAGGTCTTCCCTTCGCACTGTAGATTCCACGTACGGCAGCGCTACGCGTCGCATCTGCCCCTAGACCATACACTGTTTCAGTGGGAAAAGCGACAGGTACATCAGTGTCTCGAAGTCGTGAGGCTGCCTCCTGCAGGTTTGCTGCATCGGGGCTGTCTTTTGAAGGTTCGATATACCAATCTCCTAAGAACGATTGCTCAGGACCGTCGAATACAAACCGGCCGATCGCAGACGCATCGGCCTGCAACACTCGGGTGCCGTGCTGTGTGTGCAAAGCAATCTCATGTGCTCCCGCCATAGTTGCTGCAAAATGTTTCCAGGAGTTGAGCATTCGAGGGCTTCGGAGGAAGCTTTGTGAATGTCGCAGGCCGGGCAATGAATACGCCTCCAGGGCTTCAAACTGATATGGCTGTCATATCAGAGATCAGGTTTGAGGTGATGTCGTTAGGTTCAATATGGGTTCGTTGGAACCGGTCTCCGTAGATGTGACTCAATCAGGCGCTTTGTGGCAACAAGGAAAGCAGCACCGTAGAACGAAATACTGATGACTTCGTTGAGTTGACATGTAGGCGAAGGATACATTTGATATTACTAGCTTCAGCTCAGTATGATATAAAGTGCGCGCGAGTGATGTTGGTAGCCGAAGCTCAACGACGAAGGAAAATTCTCGCCTTGCAAGGCTGGGCCGCGCTTGGCGCCGACTAAGGTACGGAGCCTCCCGATCTGCAAAGATATTGCCGATCTATGCCTGAATCAATATCCTATGTACTTGACAGTGAGTAGGAGATATTTGGTGTTCTGGGTCTCAGGGCCATGCAGACCCCATGTTACCAGTCATCAGCCGCACGTCCTCAGCCATCTTCGAACATCTCGCAGTTCAAGCAGCCAGGACGGAAGGGGTAGAGACTACTGTAAAGTCCCGACTTTCGCACTACCTGCACGGGAGCTATAGCATTGATTAGGCGCATACTATTGTATATTCAGGGACACACTATGCTTCTCCGCATCCTCGAAGTCATTCAAATCATGAACATCGAGTAGTGCAGAGCCCCGAAAGGCAAGACCACTGATTACCAGATCAATTCAGGTATCTTCGCAGTTGCCTTGTTAGAGGTGGTATGTATAACAGCTGTCATTTATCATGAAGGAGCCTGTCATTTCACCTCCGATTCCTGCTTCTCACCATCGCACGAGCCCGCGTACGCTCTTCATGATCGATCTTCCAATCCATACCATCATCTTGCGATAAGTCCTCCAACTCCTCCCACTCATCTGTCTCCATGTTCATGACAAGGCAGATCTGTGTGCACCTCGCAAAAGCGTCCCTCAACCCATATCGCCTTCCCTGGACGACAATACTGACGATGCTTGCAATGTCTCGCTCTAGCCGTACAGCTCCCAAGTCATCCAGCCGTTCGTAGTAGCTCCATATTCGCTTCTCCAACACCTCACTCAGATACGAGATAATTGTTGCAAGGAGTCTCTCGTAATTTCTTTCCGTCAGTATCCTCATAACAGGCTTGGTTAAGATGTCCCAACCCCTCTGGAAATGGTATTGCACTGCGTTGTCCGGTGAGATCTCTCTGTCCTCGCCCTCCGCTTCCCGACTCAAGTCTTCGAGCTCCTGTTGAGTCATCTGGTAGTCGACATCGCGAAATGTATCTGCGAGTATTGGCCGTAAGCGAGGCTTCATGACATTCTTGAACATTACCACTGTGCCGTCGCTGATCAGTTCTGACGTCTTGCCTTCAAAGCTATTTCGTAAAGACTTGAGCGAGTTCGCGACGATGACAGCTTCATTTTCCAATGGGAATAGTGCCGCTAACGATCCAGATAGAGGGTGTGCGCTTCCAGTTCCAGGTTGTGTACTGGTGTTCACCTCAATACGAGATTGAACAATGCGTTTGACATAATCCGTTGCAACGTCAAGGTTGTTCATGAGTACCAGAAATGCTATGATAGTCTGCTCTGGAGGTGGGGCTCCTTGTATAGTAGCCTTAGGATAGCTTTCGTCCCGCATCTTCCTCTGAATCATACCAATGAAGTCGGAACCAAGCACTCTGGCGAGGGTGGGAATAACGCTTGAGATAACAGCTTTTTGAGAGGTTGTAAGTGACCTTTCAATTACTTGGTTCACAATGTACATCACATCATCGACAGCAGAAGTGATGTGGGGCGGATTAGAAGGTATGGTCTGTTTCGGGTTCAGACTGAGGTCGGAGGGCTGTTCGTCCAATTGAAACGCCTTTTCCACGGATCTTCGAAAGAAAAACGTAGTCATGACGTTGAAAGGCGTGATGAGCCGATCGGCTACCTTTCTCCTCAGGCTTGAATGTTCTAGTACCGGCGGAATCGTCAACTCTTGCGTGTCGTCTCTTGAAGGCTCCTGGTAATATTAGCATACTATATTCTGTTCCGAAAGTTCCACTATACCTTGCATTTGTCGGCTATGAACCGCGAATATAGCGACCAGCGACCCAGCATCACGGCGGTCTCGCTCAAGATGCCATCGATTTCCTTCATGTCAACGCTTTCATCTTCAGGAGTCTGCCGTTCTGCTATAGAGCCTTTCTTGGCTGGGGATCCAGCTCGAGGGGTCCCACTTCTCGCTGGCTGTTGGGGAAGGAAGCTTTGTACAAGGAAAGTGAATGCATAAGATCTGATGTCGGTAAGTTTGCGGTCGATGTTGCGTTCATCGCCCCAAGTGTCGAGCACAATGCCACCTTGCACATCCGCCTCAAGCTGTAGTCTTTCTATAACTTTGACCATCCGTCCAGGGCCGTAATGGCGCTCAACAAGGCTGCCGTGGTGTTCCACGATCTGTGCAATGTGCTCAAACAATTTCGTTAACGCGTTGGCATAGAAGAAGCCTTCGTTGCGCTGGCTTCCCCCAGTCCCAGCATTCAAATTCGCGCGTGCTCGAGATGCAACGCCCTGACAGACGTAACGACCGTAGACGTCAAGGCCAACCTCAGGTTTCCCAATAAGTGGAAACAATTTGAAAAAACGAGTAACTTTGCCTCCATTGCCCTCTCGCGCAGCCTTTTCGAACTCTCGAAGGAAAAGCCCACGTAGTGACTCTGCCGCATGCTCCAAGGTAACGATGGGAGGATCAGGGACCTCGGCGGTGGGAACGATTTCTTCGGCGAAGGATCCATTGATTATGTCCTTTGGAATCTTAAAAGCGCGGTTTAAGTACCCAGCGGCGGTTTCCCAATCCTGGGGAGCGCCCATGGAGCCAGTAACTCCAAGAACACAAGCCTTCAGCTCAGCGACCTGTTCTACAACATCCAAAGTACTTTTCACTCTAGCTTGCTCAAGATCAAGCCGTTTCACAGCACTAGATATGCGCGTCGCCGTAGAAGCCGCGTTGGACAAAATGCCATTACTTATGGACCTTGTTGCGACTGCCTGCGATCCTATTTGAGCACGAAGAATATCTAAACGACCAAGCTCACGTGTAAGATCCCTTTGTGAAGCTATCAAGGTGTCGAGACGGGAAGTAATCGAAAGCTCCTTCTCGCTCAGCTGAGCCAGGCTTCTCTTGATTTCGGCAATCGAGCTTGCTTCGTATACGGTAGTACTCGAAACCACCTCATCCTTGTCGTGGTCACCTTTAAATTGGTTCTTGAAGCCATTTATAGATCGGTAATGCAATCTTGACATCTCAAGATAAGAGAACTGAACGATCTGTATGTGTTTTGAATGTTGTGGAGAGACTTTGAGCAGCGGCTATGCCGACAATTCGGAATTCAAGATAATATGGCCCAATAGGTAAAGCTAGGCTCTGCATGGCCACAGCTCGGCACTAAGTCCGCTTATACCCGAAAAGTACGCGTATTGAGTCACACATCCCCAGTACGAGTACACTGATGTCGTAATACTCGTCCAGATCCTGCAAGTCGCAGCCCCATGGTCAACGTTCACATCGTCGAATACTAAGCCGTATGAATACCACAAATACTACAGAAGCCCAACAGTCCAATCTCACGGTAATTATAGGTCGTCGAGGAAGAGAGCGGCGCTCAAAGCCTACCCAAGGCAGACAGCGAAGACTCAAGATGGGACAAGAGCAATCGTCCCCTATCGACGAAAGCATACCACCTCAGACTCTCAAGGATAGATCAGTGGAGTCTGTTGCGAATTACATAAGGGATGGGCATGCGAAGAACATCGTGGTGATGGTGGGTTCGGGCGGCCACATACAAGGCTAGGGGACTATTGGCTGATCATGTATCACGTTTTGATGGCAGGTTGGGGCCGGTGTCAGCACCTCCGCCGGCATTCCAGACTTCCGATCACCAGAAACAGGGTTGTACTCCAATTTGGCCAGACTCAACCTCCCCTACCCCGAAGCTGTGTTCGACATCTCATTTTTCCGGAATAACCCGCTTCCATTCTACACTCTCGCACACGAGCTATACCCTGGTAAATACCGGCCTACAATTTCGCATTCATTTGTTCGTTTGCTGTCTGATAAGGGCCTTTTGTTGAAATTGTTCACCCAGAACATTGATTGTCTGGACAGGGAAGCTGGCGTGCCAGATGACAAAATCGTAGAGGCTCATGGGAGTTTTGCTCTTCAGCGCTGCATAGAATGCAAAACTCCCTATCCTGAAGATATGATGAAGCAGGCAGTGAGCAAGCGCATTGTCCCTCACTGCCTCACACCTCAGTGTAATGGGTTGGTCAAGCCCGATATTGTGTTCTTTGGTGAACAGCTACCGGAGAACTTTCACAGAAATCGATCGTTACCAAGCACTGCAGATTTGTGCATTGTTATGGGCACCAGCTTGACGGTGCAACCTTTTGCAAGTTTACCCAGCTTTTGCTCTGAGGAAGTCCCAAGAGTTCTCATCAATATGGAGCGAGTCGGCGGACTAGGTACTCGTGCAGACGATGTCCTTATTCTAGGTGATTGCGATGCTGGAGTTCGCAAACTCGCAGCAGCCTTAGAATGGGAAGAGGAGCTTGAGCGCGTATGGCAGGAGACAAATCGGGAGCCAAATGACAAGAAGGAAGTCTCTGACACGCCAAAAAAGAGTAAAGATGAGAACCTTGACGACCAGATCACTCAATTGACTAAAGAAGTTGATGAGTCCTTGAAAATTCAGGATGAGCACACCTTGTGGCTCCGAGAGCAATTAGCAGAGAAAGAAGAGGAGCGGAGCAATGCAAATGCAGCTGCGAGCCCTGCTAAACTGGTTTCTATGGTGCAACTCAAAGCTGATACATCAAATGTAACGGACAAAGAAAGCCCAGAGGCAAGAACGCCACCAGAGTCAGGATTTCCTCCACCTGCCGAATCAAATAGGGACTCTTTAGCTAACACACCGCTCACCGGAATTGGGAAACCCTCTCTCTAGCGTCGGCCGATCGATCATTCAATTGTATGAATTACAAAATCCTTACATGTTCAGAGTATATTTAGAGTCGCGTACGCACTGATAGGTTGTCAGAGAGTATCGGTGCTGCTTTGACACGAGTTGCAACCATACGCTCTTTCCATTCCAGCAGCCCCATCTTCCCCCTACAGGGATTGGGTCAACTTGATATTGGGTCGCAGTTTCCCCTTTCGCAATTGTCTAAATGACAAGAGTCTATCTCTGTCCTGACAGCTCACCCTTTGCCTTACAGGTATTTTCACCCATTGCTCGTCAAGACATATATTCTACTCGCAAGGGTGTTAGCAAACATTCTTATACATTCATTAGAATCGATACTTCTACAGCTGGGTCCCGGTACAGTTTCCCATCGTACCGTCGTTGTAAACGGCCTCAACATCAGCATAACATGCTAACCACTGCACCGGGCACAATGGGGAATGCCAAAAGAAAGTGGCGTTGGAGCTCCAAGGGTTTGTTAGGCTCCAAAGCTCCTAGCAAGGTCATTATTCTTGATCACATACCACTTCATATGCATGATGGTGCTGGGGACCAATTCGCCCTTGATATGTCACTAGATGGGTGCGAAACCGAGGATGGGAACCCAAGAACAGGGGTTGCAGCAAAGATGCGGCGAAATGGCTCGAGACTCCTGTCGATTGTAGGATGGCAGAGGAGTAGTGGTCAGTGTGTCTTATCCAGCCTATTAACGACATGCTAATAACGTTAATAAGCAGGCGCTCGGTTCGCCAAGAAATCTTCTAACGCTCCCAGCGAACGGGACGTTGCTTTGGCTCTCGCCAAGGACGCTGTGTCCTCTCCCATCCCAATGGGCCAGCCTAGGAACGCTTTCTGCACTCCGAAGCAGAATGATCCATCTTCTGAGAAGACGGGTTCTGTCTTCCTGGTACAGGAAACCCCAACGCCCCGGCGTCCTTCTCTTGCAGAGACTGAAGTGGAGCATATCGCTATCGCCGACAGGCCAAAGCTCTTGCACAGGCTAAGCCAGTCTCACCTGAACTCTGCAGCGACACTCGTTAAGCCCAAAGAAATACTGGGGCTCAAGCAGAGCAAGTCCAATTCTACCTTTGCTCACCAGCTTTCTCACAAGCTTTCCTCGACATTTGGAAACCCCACTATCGTTCATCGGCCAAACCTCCGGACAAGACCTGCTCTTCTCTCCATGCGTGAAGACCCTTCAATAGTAACAGGAATCCAGAGCAACCAAGAGCTCAGCCCGGCAAGCACAGCTCCCTCTAGCTTCAATTACAGCGGCAGCGTTTCTGCGGGTGATCCGTCAACAGGAAAGACGTCTCTTGAGTCCAACGTCACTTCTTTGCACTCTGTCATAACCCTTGATCCTAAAGACAAGAGCAACGATTCAGCGGTCGTTGCTGTAGCCACAGAGATCGTTCGCGAAAAGCCACTAACACCAATTCAGGAAGCACCGTTGATCATCACGCCCACAATAGTTACTGTCGAGACTACGGCAAACGCCAAGATCTTTTTCGAAACGTACTTCAACTCCTTGCTGGCAGGTCACGCGAGCCCCCGCTCGCTAAGACGCAATGACCTCGAAATACGACTTGCATCACAATCTCTGCCAGAAGAGCAACGTCAGCAAGAGCGTTCTGCATGGGCAGGCCTTGAGAGCGAGCATCTGCGGCATAGTCGAGTCTTAAAGGGTAAGACCAATCAGATGTGCAAGGGCTCAGGTATTTCAGTTGCAGGCTATGAAGTTGTGAGAATTCTGGGTAAGGGTAGCTTCGGAGTTGTGAGACTGGTCCGCGAAAGGGACACTGCACCCAATAGCCCTTATCTGATGGGCTCTGCGCTGCCGAAGGTCCCAGTTCGGAAATCAGCATCCCGTGAGGAGTCCACTAACCGGCGTACAACGGCCATTGAAACTTTGAGGGCTACATTGGAAGGGCAGAAGATCACACAAAAATGGAGTCTCCAGAAACCCAGAAAGGCAGTCTACGCGATGAAGGTCATTCGCAAATCGGATATGCTTCGAAACTGCCAAGAAGGTCATTTGCGCGCCGAACGCGACTTTCTTGTTGCATCAGAGAATTCTCCATGGGTGGTGCCACTTATGGCCAGCTTTCAAGACATCACGAACCTCTACTTGGTGATGGAGTACATGGTTGGCGGTGATTTCCTTGGCCTTCTTTTCCGCAAAGATATACTTAAAGAGAGGCATGCAAGATGGTACATCGCTGAAATGATCCTTTGCGTGGAAGAGTCTCACAGACTTCGATGGATACATCGAGATATAAAGCCTGACAACTTTCTGATATCCGCCTCCGGCCATCTTAAGATTTCCGACTTTGGACTTGCGTTCGACGGTCATTGGGCACACGACCAGCGATACTTCAAGAACCATCGGCAGTCTCTGATGGAAAAACTTGGCATCGAAGTCAAAGGCGATTCGCAAGACCAGGAAGAGGATGCTTCCAAAGATGCGAAGGTCAACCTAGCTAATATTCTTACCGGGCGAAATGGACGCCACGACAACGAAAAAGCCCAGCTTGATGGCCCCAGCGAGAACGAGTCGATCTTGCAGTGGAGAAATCGCCATGGTAAGAGAAGACTAGCCATGAGCGTGGTTGGTACCAGTCAGTACATGGCACCGGAAGTCGTACGTGGTGATCCGTACGATGGGCGTTGTGATTGGTGGAGCATTGGTATCATTCTTTATGAGGTAAGTGGAGCACTTCAATGACTACCTACCGAATACCGGCTCATTTCTGCCGCAGTGTCTCTATGGCTTTACGCCATTTGTCTGTGACAAGAGGGAGGAAACCAAAGAGAAGATTCTTGTAAGGCCATGCCAATGGTTGCGATATGCAATTTCTGACACACCCAGAACAATGCCAAGACCTTAATATTCCCGGATGAACGCGAGGTTGATAGAAAGGAGAAGGTGTCGTTCGATGCCATGGAGCTCATCAACAGCCTCCTACAGGAAAAGGAGCATAGACTTTGCTCAAAGAAGTACCGACTCAATGACTTTCAGCACTCGAAACGTACTCCTGGTCAACTCATCGCAAGGCGTGCAGACCCCCTGGCTCAAGATTATCAAGGCAATTACGTCTATCCGGATGATGCAACCGACCTCAAGGCCCACCGCTTCTTCCGCCGCATCTCATGGGACCGTCTTCATCTAACAAGGCCTCCATTTGTTCCAGACGTGAGCGGCCGTGAGGACACTAAATACTTTGATGAGGACGAGCCTATCAGCGATGTAGACGATGCAGCTAGTCACTCCGATCTTCCAGAAGCGTCAGACCAAGGAATACCGGATGCTGTGCCTGAGACTGCGACTGTGACGCAGGTCGATGGCGCGCCATGTCATGACGCCACCCTCGGGGGTCCGGCCAATGGTGACCCTCTCATTGGGAACAACGGACGAAAAGGAGCGGGCAAAGTCAAAGAGAGAAAGAGACCCCGCGATAAGGTTCTAAGAGACAGAGAAGTCGGCAGGAAAGCACTAGACATTCGCAAAAAGGGGGCATTCGTTGGCTACACCTATCGGAGGCCCCAGATTCTTTCCTTTGAGGAGGAACGAGGACGACCGCGCACTGCGAGGAGGAGCCTGCTTCCAAGTTTCGACTAACCCGAGATTGAGATAAATGGTATAAGACCTGGTCATGCGGAAGACACTGATTTCAGCTTTGTGTATGCCTGTATCATTTCATGCACTTGCTTGTTCCAGTTTTCGAGACTGTTTGAGAGCTGGCTTCCAGGTCCGCTGGGGGGTCCAGGGTGCTCTGCATTCTGTGCGTTTGGTTGAGGCTTTTAGAGCCAAAGTCGACTACTCCTCGCGTTTCAATTACTCGCTAGCTCTAAAGGATACACTTGAAAGATGACTTGATGCCAGCGTCGCCCATGTGACTGGCTGCTTGAGTCTTCGGCCACCCTTGTATCTTCACTGTAGTTGAATTTGTAGCCACATCGCAAAAGCACTATTCCGCTTAGTTGCCGTGGCAAGTCAATTTGTAGTTGTACTTGATGCTGCTTGTAATTGTCTAAGAGCCTTTGCGATTACAGATGTCCCTCACAAAGGCTTTCTGGTTGCGAGCCGAATAATGGGTAAGCCACAACGGAAGCCAGGACAATATGCACTACGAGAAAAATCAAACGACTACAGTACTCTACAATTCTAATTCAGTCAAAGCCTATTCCAAACTGCAAGCTCCTACTTCTAGTTATCGTCGGTGTCATGGCCTGAAGCTGGTGACGGGCTTGCTGACAGCGCGGGACCTGGTGGTGGTTGACCACCATCGTCATCCATCTGATTGGGGCGCAGATGCAAGACTTGCGGGCGCTGGAGGGCTGGCTGACTTTGCAGGACTAGGTAGGTCTTGATCATCATCAGAGTCACTTCGTGCTGTAGGACTCATGGGACCTGAGTCGCCGGCTGGCGGGCTTGGCGGCTGTTCGAAGACGTAGGTGGTATAGCCGGCATAATCATCTCCAATCATTCGCTTGAGGGCTCAGAGGAGGGGTGTCATTGGGCGCACTTCCTGGTACAGAACTGTCGGTACACCCTCTTGCTAGGTAGTACCGATTAGTAGGTAGCTTGATCCCCTATTACCTACCCCAGACAACCTGATTAGCAGGGTGTCTATTAGGCTTAGTAAACTAGGGATTGATTAAATCTAGCTAGCTAAGCTATAGTATTTTATCTAAGAGTTAGCGCTAAGCCGCTAGTTACGGAGCGGAGCGACGTTATTCTAATACTAGTAAAAGTTTTAGAAAGTCGAAAAAATAGTACTAATTAACGCTAAATCTAGTAATTAGCTAGTATAGAAATAGGCTTATAAGGCTAAGTAATATTATAATCTAATTAGTTAGATTATAGCTTCTCTTTCTATTTAAGTATTTATTTTTAACTTAATAGTATTACTATCTACTAACTACTTTAAGACTTAGTAGTAGCGCTCCTTAGTTATAGTATCTACTAGGTTATAATTACTATTAATCTACTATACCTTATTAATCTCCCTCCTCTTATAGGACTACCGTAGCCCTATTATATTAATTATTAGTTATTTCTTAGCGGTAGTACTAAGGCGTATAATATAGTTATATAAGGAGTAGGAGTTAGTATATAGAATTAGTATTATCTTCGCCTAAGTAATACCCTTAATAATAGATTATAGGGTAGTAATAATATTAAACCCTATTACTACTATATATAGCTCTAAAGCTAGTACCGATTTTATAACTCTCTTATATTTAGTACTACTTTAGTAGATAATATTACTACTAATATTAATAGTCGATTTACCTAGCTATTACTCGTTAGTAAGGATAATAATATACCTAATCTAAGAGCTAAGGTTAGCGTTATTAGCGAAGGCTACGTTAATAAAGACTAGTAGTTTTAGCTTCTCTAAAGTAAGCTTAATAAATTATAGCCCTTAGCGGTAGTTCTCCTTTTACTAATTTAGCTATTTATTTAACTAATTAGCGTCTTCTTTCGCTAGCTAAGTAATTTAGGCTACTTTAGATAGTATAAAGGCTATCTCTAGTTAATATATAGAGGCTATATAAGCGCCTTAAGCCCTTTCCTTAATATATTACGATTTAATATCGCTAGCGGTAGTAGTATTAATTATATTAATCTTACTATATTACTATTACTGCGAGAGCTTTAGAATATCGCCGTTACTAGAAAAAGTTTTATTAGAAATAGTAGTACTATTAAATTAGAGGTTGTTTTCTTTATCTAGCTTCTTAATTAGCTTTGCTAGAAAGCCTATATTAAGGCGTACTTACTCTTCTAGCTTTAAGTATTCGACTGTTCTATAAAATAGTAAGTTATTAGTCTAGAGGCTAATAATTACCTACTTAGAGAATATAAGGCAGGGATTAAATAAGGAGACGGTAAGGCTTAGCTTTTTAGTATAGTAGTTATAGTAGGTCCTAAACTAATACGTCCTTACCTCTAGGACGCTATATAGGGGGTAGACTACTTTTAGTATATTATCTCCTAGGTTAGTACCTTACGGCGGTTTTATATAGACTGGGCGGCTTAGTACTAAAGTTAACTATATATAAGCTTATAAGATATCGCGTACGTAGAGGTCTTATAGTAGAATTATAGCGAGATAAATAATAAGGCGCTAGCTAGCGCGTTAAATTATTAGTAACTACGTTAGTACCTCCTTCTTACCTTTATTATTATAGGCTTAGACGACTAGTCTAGACTTTTCGAATAGTATAGTACTATCCTACTTAATATTATTAACGAATTAGTAGCTAAAGATACGAGTATTTAGCGGTATATTATACTTACTAATAACCTTAAAGACTCCTTTAGTAATAAGGCCGTCGATTTCTTTTCGGCGGGAGTTAATAAATAGGCTATTTAGTAAGCGAATAGCGCCTTCTAACTATAGCTTTATTAATAGCTTAATATCTAATTATTCCTTTTTAGTAAGGTAAGTATAGCGGGTAGGTAGGTATCGCTATTACTGCGGATTCTAATATATAGTAGTAGCTTCTTCGGTCGATAGGTCTACTTCAGTTATAGTAGGCTAACTAAGGGGTACTTAATTAATTAATTTAACTAGGTAAGGCTTAACTGAGGTAATTCGAAATATTATAGGACTACTACTAAGTTTAACTATATAGGCTTATTCTTCTATAGCGAGTAATTAGTAGGGCCCTTTCTATCCTTTACCTTTTCGCTAGACTAGGATATTACTACTAATAGGAGCGTCTAGTATAGAGTCGCTTTATAGACCGTTACGATAGCGTAAGGCTTTAGTAACGTCTCTTTTTACTAATAATTCTAATACTTCTTTTATTACGCGTTTAATAGCCTTACCTCTCTCCGTAATTAATAGGTATATAAGGTCTAATTTAGTAAGCTTTAGAAACGTGCTAAATAGAAGTAGTATAGGAGTTAGCCTATTAGGTCTAGCTATATTATTAATTACCTTAATAGTAATTTATAAGATAAATTACTTACCTAGTAGTAGCAGGTCTTCTTAGATAATATTATACGCACGCCTAAGAGGTACGTAGTAGCGTTTAACTAGACTAATTAAGTAGTATACTTTAATAGGGACGTAATTTAATTTAATTACTATCCCTCTTACCTTAAAGGCGAATTCGGTACTAATAAATTACTTGCTAGCGTTATAGACTAGTATATCTAGTAGTCTAATATAAGTATTAATCTAGTAGGCCCTTAGCGTATTCTAGACCGTCTCCGCTAAAATATCTTTTAGAAAGCGGGCGGTTTAGAAGCGTATAGCCTCGTCGACTATATATAGGACTAAGGCGGTAGGGCTATCTAGATATATAATATTAATTATTACTAAATAATTAAATTGCAGGTCGTTTTTAATAGTAAATTTAAACCTTCCTAGCGATCTTCTATATTTTTAGTAAGTTAAGTAGAACTTACCTAGTCGATTAATAGCTTTCTAGTCGAAGTAGTAGCTAGATTATTTTAGCAAGCGTACTAGGCGTATTATCGATAGATAGCCGAAGCGGCGGTATAGGTATCGGAGATCCTACTCTATTAATTAGCTACTTATAACACCGTTATTAGTATAGGTATTAATATAGGCGTAGGATAGCGACGATCCCTATATAAGGAATAGATAACCGTATAGCCTTATAATAGGGACTTACCTATTACCGCTAACTAAGTAGTTAGTTAAATTATTAAAATAAACCCCTACCTAGTCGAGGTCTCGTAGGTAGAGAAGGAATAGCGTATTAGCGTCGATAATATAGAATTTAATAATACTAATTAGTAAAGCGATAGTAACGGTACCTTTTAATAAGGCTTCGCTAATACCGAATTTAAATCTAGCGCTACTAGCCTTATCGGTATTAATATTAACGTCTTACTTACGCCGTAGTACTAGATATTAATTATAGCCTACTAAGGAGTTATAGGTAGCGCCTATATTAATTATAAGGCCGTAGAAGTAGCTATCGCTATATCTTTTAGCGGGGCGGTAAGGTACTTCTCTCTAGATATTAATATTATCCTAGATAGATAGTGCCTTTATAACGGTATATAAAGTCGCCTAATTAGCTAGCTTTTAGTATATAGCCTTGCTATTAATTATACCTATTAATATTAGAAATACCTTACTATTACCTTAGTTAGGTAGATTATTAGCGGTATCCTCCTTAGTAGTACTACCTTCGCTATCGCCTTCCCTTTCGCCCTTAACGTCGGTGAGGTATTACTTAAAGTGTTAGGATTCTTTGGTATAGTAAAAGATAATTATTTAGTTATACTATCGAATTCTACTAAGTATAATTGGTAGCCCTAACCCTAAGAGTTCTAAGCGAGTAGGGTAAGCAATCCGTAACAATATCCCCCTAACAAGAAATACTCCTATCGCCCTCGATGGTCATATATACGGTATGCCGTAATAGGTAATTAGTTATATCAAATATTTTGAACTTTTATTTTGAACTTTTATTTCTAAAAACCTAATCCACCGCATTAGCAATTCTTATTAATCTAGTAACTATACTACCACCAGCTATTAACTATCTATTACGTGACTCAAATAGTTATTTCTATACGCAATAAACTATTGCTAGTGGTTAGAACTATACGCCGTCGTCTACCGCCACCGTATATATCGCCGCCGGAAATAGGTGAAATACTTATTATCTCTACTAATAATATATAGTAGACTGCGCTAACTACTCCCTATAGGTAAGATAACCTCCTACTAGCCTCCTACCCTCCTTCTATATACTATCCTACGTCTGCGAGTAGCTAGGCGAGTTGCGATTCTACCCCGCTATTATATAGTCTAGGTCTCCGCCCTAGCTAGCGGTAGGAAAGGCCCGCCTATAATATATACCTATAAAAGTATATATATACGTATTGCTATAGGAGTCCTTATATATTACTAGCGCCTTAGTTAAAGTACTACTAAGCGAGTACTTAGTAATCTACCCTGCTATCGTATAGTCTCCGCCCTAGCTAGCGGTAGGCAAGGCCCGCCTATAATATATATATTACGGGTAACCCCGCAAGGTCACGGGTAAGGCACGTGATAAGGTTAGTAGGTAAAGGACACTTAGGAGAGGACCTAGTAATATAAGTAATCTAGGGTATATTAGGTAGATTATAGAGTAATATAGTAGATATAGGGCTAGATTACCCGGATTATATTAGGGCTTAGTATAATTAAGGTGAATATATAAGGAAGGGTTTTCCTTTAGTAGAATATTTTCTTATCTCCTTATATTTAACTTATATAATAGAGAGGAGTCTTAGCTAAAGATAATTTAATAACTATCTATCTCTATTACCTTCTAGTGCTTAATTATTACGGGTCTAGGCGTGATAAGGAATATACTAGGCAAGGTAGTCTAGGGACCGCTATTAGGTAACTAGTCGCAGTAGTCGCAGTAATCGTAGGGCGCGACTACTACGCCTATAATAACTAGTCGTAATAATCGTAATAGTCGTAGGTTATAATTAGGGCGTCTTAGAGGAGTATAGGGTTCCTCCCTTAAATATATAAGGATAGGTTTTCCTTTAGTAGAATATTTTCTTATCTCCTTATATTTAACTTATATAATAGAGAGGAGTCTTAGCTAAAGATAATTTAATAACTATCTATCTCTATTACCTTCTAATACTTAATATACTATATAATTTACCTATAGGAGTTAAACTACCCTATTATACTTTAAATACTATACTTTAGACTATATAGTATAAGCACTTCTAGTTCTACCTTAGGGGAGAGACGGCGCGTTATACCTAAGGTAATAAGTAAATTTAAGGGAAAGGACTTAGCTCCTATTCCTAAGGATAGAATTACTATTAGCGAAGGAGGAATAAAGTTACCTACCCCTACTAAGTTTTCTAGTAGGAGGGGAGGATTAAACGCGTTTCTCTAATAAATTAACCTATATATAGCGTTTAACGTATTAAGCTTCTATACTATAAAAGCTAAGAATATATTTTACTTATTATACCTTAAAGGTAATATAGCAGTAGTACTTTAACCTTAGTTAAAAGAATATCTCTTAATCTAAAACCCTAATATAATAGAGGATAACTCTTTAAAGATTATTTCTAATAAAATATATATTAGGAACCTATTAAGGTTCTATTTTAGGGATAATACTAAAGAGAGAAGGCTAGAATAAAAGCTTATAAATCTCTAATAGAAGGGACCTATAATAGAATATATAGCGTAGTTTAGAGGAATTACCTATTAGCTTAAATAGTTAGAAGACGCTTAAGCCGCCGTATATTAAAAAGGATTAAAGGATAAGGTTAAGGATAAGCTTACCTATTCTAATAATATTAGAAACTTTATATAGTTAGTATCTAAGGTCTACTCTATTAATAATAGGTTATATAAAAGGAAGATAGAATAAAAGTCTTTAGATCTAGTTACTAAGTTTAAGAGAAAAGAAAATATTTCAGCTATAAAGGCGAAATTCTCTAGGAAACCTTATAAGGGAAAGAAATAGAAGAAGGACTTATTTAATATAAAATACTATAGATACTATAAGAAAGAATACTATTAAAATAAGTACCCTTAATAAAAGTAGGTAGCTATAGTAGGGGATATAAACCCTACTAATAATAAATAGGAGTAGCCGGAACGACTAGAATAATTAACTAATAATAAGTATAACTACTTAAGTTAGATAGCTTACTATAATAATTCGTACTAAATATATCTTAGTAAAAAGGACGGATTTAGATAATACCTTTAGAAGTTAAGATACTAAGTATCTATAGTAAATAGTAAAGAAAACTTTAATAAGGATTAAGTTAATAATCCCTACTAAGAACTATCCTTAGGAAGTAAGTTAGGAGAGCTTATAAAGGGAGAAGCCTTATTAAATAATAAGACCCTTAATAGGATTAAGGCTTTAAGGCTAAATACCTAAAAGACTTAAGAAGAACTACTAAAATCCTATTAATAGTAACTAGATTATATAGAATAGTAAATAACTAATCTATATAATAAATTAAATAAGGCTAAGGTATATATATAAAAAGTTATTATAGATAAACTAATATAGGTATTAATAGCCTCGCTAAGCGATAAATAGGCTAAAAAACTAATAGAAAATAACTAATAGTTATTATTAGTTACTAAGTTTATAAGTCTTTTTAGGAGTTTATCTATAAGCTTCGCCTAAGATAAGACTAAGGGACTTATAGAGTTTAAATCTCTAGTAGCTTAAAAGATCTAAGAAATACTATAAAGAGATAAGTATCTAAACTTAGATAGTCTAGTCTACTAGAAACTCCCTAAGGGATCTAAGTTCCTATAGGACGGAAGCGTATTACTACTAAACTAATAACTTATTCCGTTAAGTTATTAATCTATTATTTAGATAAGGTAGTTAGGAACCTCCTAAAGCGTTAGAAAAAGATCCTACTTAATAAGTTTATTAAGGAGGACCCGATTACTAAGGATCCTTAAAAAGGATTTATAAAAAACTAGTAGGTTCTATAATAAATAGACTAAGTAGCGGAACTACTAAAAAGGTTAAATAGATTACCTTAACTAAATTATATAATAATATAAGGTTTCGGTTCTAAGTAAAGGTTAATAGTATTCTAGTAAGGGTTATTATTAATAGTAGATTAAGTAAGAATTTAATTAAGCTAAGTTTTATAAGGAAATATAATTTACCTATATAAAAACGCGAGCTATACGCGTTAACGAACTTTAATAGGTTAATAATAAGGACTATTAATAGAAGTACTAAATACTTAACCTAAGGATAGGACGAAGATATAAGAAGTATACCTTTAATTTAGTATTAAGAGGGGTTAATAATATTACCCTAAAAATCCTATAACTAATAAAAGCTAACCTATTAATAGGATAGGGTTCTTAGGATATAATATTTATAGATAGTATATTAAATAGAGTTCTACTAGTCTAAGAATATAAATCTCTCTTAGTAGTAGTATAAACCTAAGAGGAGATAAAGAATAATTTTAAAAAAGGAAATATTATAGTATTATAAAGTTAAGTTAGACTTATAAGCGAGACTACTACTATAAAAATCCTAAATAAATATACGGAATTTAGAACTTTATTTTAGGAAGAGAGTATTAATAAAGCCCTTCCTAAGTACTAACTATAGGACTATAAGATTAAACTAATCTTAAGTAAAGAACTTATAAAAAAGCTAATATACCTACTATTATAAGATAAAGCTATTACTCTTATAAAGTATATTAAAGAAAATAAACGGAAGGGGTTTATTTAAAAGTCTTAATTACCTATAGGATATCCTATCCTATTTATACCTAAACTAAGTAGAGAACTATAACTATATATAGATTATAGAGTACTTAATAATATAACTATAAAGAATAGTTATCTATTACTATTAATAGGAGAACTTTAAGATAAGCTCTAAGGTAAGAAATAGTTTACTAAGTTTAATATTCTAAGAGTATTTAACTAAATATAAATAAAGAAAGGTAATAAGTAGAAGATAGCTTTTTATATAAAATAGGGTCTCTATAAATACCTTATAATACTATTTAAGTTAATAAATACCCTTATAATATTTTAGGTATTTATTAATAATACCCTAAAAGAATATTTAGATAATTTTATCTTAGTATATATTAATAATATACTTATATACTTAGATATACTTAAGGAATATATTAAGTAAGTATAGAAGGTACTAAGGAAGCTTAAATAAGTAGGACTACGCTTAAAGTTATTAAAATATAAGTTTTACTAGAAAAGAGTTAAGTTTCTAAGGTTTATTATATCTAATAAGGGGATAAAGATAGATTTAGAAAAGGTAAAAAGTATAATTAAGTAGCCTATATTATTAAATAAGAAAAAGGTATAATTATTTCTTAGTTTTACGAATTTCTATTAAAAGTTTATCTATAGATATTTAAAAACTACTATACCCCTTACTAGCTTAACCTATAACAAAGTATTATTTATATAGTTAAAGGAAGTAAAGGTATCCTTTAGGACCCTTTAAAAGTAGTTCGCTTCTAATTTAATATTATATTAGTTTAACCTAGAGTCGCCTATTCGCCTCTATACTAATACCTCCGACGGAGTAATTAGAGTAGTAATTAGCTAACTATCTATAAATAATAGCCCTAATATAGGAAAAATAGGGAAAATAGGTATTACTTATTATTAGTACCCTATAGCCTTTTATAGTAGGAAGTTACTAGACGCTAAAACTAGATATCTAATATATAATAAGGAATTACTTACTATTATAGATATATTTCGTATTTAGAAGGTTTATCTAAAAGGAACTAAGTACTAAGTTTAGATCTTAATAGACTATAAGAACTTAACGTTTTTCCTATTAACTAAGGAGCTTAATAAACGTCTAGCTTAGTAGTACGAAGAGTTATTAATATTTAATTTTAGAATCGAATATATTAAAGGTAGCGAGAATAATACTATAGACGCACTTAGTAGAAGAGCTAACTATATATCGAATATTTAGTAAAGTTCTAGAATAGTTCTAACGCGTTATATAGATAGATTATTAAGACCTAATATAGCCGGACTATATATAGTAGTAATAATAACTATTAATAGCGAAGATTTAACTAAAAGGATACTAGAAGACTTATTAAAGGATAAAGTTATATCTAAGATCTATAAAGATATTAATAGCTATAACTTATTCAGAAGAATAGATCTAAGATTACTAACCTTCTAAGAATAGATTTATATCCCTATAGGTACTTAAGGAGAGATTTTTAGGATTTACTATAAAGTAGAGAGTATTAGGGGCCGGCCTAGAGCGAGTTAATAGAGGTATTATTAGACTAGGAGAATAAATCTAAGGAAGGAAAGCTATGTATATAGAGCGTGTATATAATATATTAGGGACGCGGCTCGGTAGGCGCTAAGGCTAAAAGGGCCTAGCGTTAGATTAACGCTAAGGTATATAAATACTAGTAAGTAATAAAGGACTAGTAAGTAACGAAAGGCTAGCCCGTAATATTACCCCCCCCCTCTAGAAAGTATTAACCCTAATACGTATAAGCAGTCTCCTATTAGCTAGGACTACTAGGCTTTCTAGGGTAGCAGCAGTAGAAATCCGCGATAATATTAGCTACGTTTTTAAATTTATTACTATCTATATTATACTATTAATAGTTAGGTTACCCTTCGTCTTTCTACTAGACGTAGAACTATAGCTAGCGGTTCTTACCTATCTATTAAGCGTCTAGTATCTTATCTAGTTCCTACTCCTCTTTATTATTAATAATTACCGGCCCTAGCGGTTCGGCGCGTTATTTAGGTAGGGGATCGCTTACAGCCTTATATAATAGGCTAGGGTAGAATATATTATAGATCCGTATACTTACTAGGAGCTCTAGGCGGTAGGAATATCCTACTTTCTCTATAACTTTAAATAGCCCTAGTATTTTATCGTCTAGCTTCTTACTCAGCTATACTATAGTAATATTTCTACTAGATAGAAAGACCAAATCTCCTACTTTATAGGATACGTTAGATTAGTAGCGATTCGCCTAGTCTATTATATACTTACGGCTCTAAGCGGACTACTCCGTAATAAATTCTAATATATCTACTATTTTATCCGTAATATCGTTTACCTTAGCAGCCTACGTCCTTTCCTAAGCAGAAGGGCTAGGCTCTACTAGCGGCGAGAAAGATATATAAGGATAGAAGCCTTTATTAGCGAAGAAGGGAGATATACTAGTAGTATTAGCGATAGTATTATTATTAGCGAATTCTACGATTAGTAGCTAATAGACCTAATCGTCCTATATATAGGAGTAATAAGTTCTTAGTAGCCGCTCGATATCTTAATTAGCCCTTTTAGTCTATCTATTAGTTTCCGGGTGGAACGCTATAGATAGCTTTACCTTAATTCGTAATCGTTCGTATAGTACCCTCTATACTAATAAGACGAACTATAGACCTCAGTCTAATATAATTAAGTTAGGTAGACTATATATACGGAAGACGTAGTTAAGCAAGATATCTATTATAGCCTCTATAGAGGTTCCCTTATTAATAGCAGTATATAGGGCGTAGTACCGTTCCTTAGTAAGGCGGTCTACTAGTATATAAATAGCGTTACGGTTATCCGAAATAGGGAGACCTATAATAAAGTCTATTAAGATATCTTACTAACGCTATTCCGGAGTTAGTAGGGGTTATAGAAGTCTATTATACTAATCCCTTAGTACCTTACTTCTTTAGTATATATAGTAGTTACGGATATAGCGTGCTACCTCCTCTTTTATACCTAGCTAGTAGAATTAACACTTTAGAACCTCTAGTATATAGTCTCTTTTTAGGTGACTGCTTACGGGGAGATTATAGCTTTCCTTTATAAGCTCGATATAAAGCTTTAGTAAAGCGGGGACCTAAAGGCGTTCTTTATAGAAGAGGGTATAATAGCGTTAGGAGTAGTACCTTAGATTAATACCCTTAAAGATCTAAGTAGGATTCTTCTCGATAGCCTCTTATAGCCGTATATAGTCCTTATTATCCTAATTAGCTAATATAATTCTAGCGTAAAGAGGTAAGTCCTCGTCTATTAGTATATTAATTTACTCCTCTATAGGCTTACCCCCCTCCTTAACTAAGAAGGTTAGATTATAGCCTTAGAAATACTTAGGTAATAATAGTATATAATACTAGTACTTTAGACGCAAGTCGTCCTTATCCGTAGGTACTAAGTTAGGTAACCTAGTTAGGGTATCTACTTTCCTATTTAACTTCTTAGTATAGTATATAATCTTAAAGTTATAGTCTACTAACTTCTCAGCCTATCTCGCCTAACGGCGGGTAAGCTCCTTTATCTATATAAAGTACTCTAAGCTCTTATAATTAGTAAAGATCTAAATTAGGATATCTATTAACTTAAGTTTAGGGCGCTAGTATTCTAGGTAGCGAACTATCGCTAGTAGTTCCTTATTATAGATCTTATAGTTATATTCTACTAGTAGCAAGTTCTTACTATAGAATATAACTAAGTATAGTACTCTATTATCGTCCGCTTACGATAACACTCTGCTATTAATATAGTCTAAGGAGTCTATCTCTAGTACTACTAGTTAAGATCTTTTATAGTACCTTAGTACTAAGGTACTAGTTACTAGATCCTTTATCTCTTTAAAGGCTAATTAATATACTTTAGACTAATAGAACGGGTAATCTTTTTTAGTTAGTACTACTAGTAGTTTCGCTGTTTTCGAGAAGTCCTTAATAAATCGACGGTAGAAATTATAGAAGCTAATAAATACTTATACCTCCTTTAGGTAGGTAGGGACTTTCTAGTTAGTAACTACTTTAACTTTATTAGGATCTATTCTTAGTCTACTAGTAGATACTATTAATCCTAAAAACTTTATTTCTTATATATAGAATTCGTATTTATTAATATCTACCTAAAGGCCTACCTTATATAGTTATATAAGGACCTTTCTAATATACTCTTAGTACTCCTTTTTAATCTTGCTATAGATTAGGATATTATCTAAGTATACTTAGTAGAAGTTATTAAGGTACTTAAATAAGGTATCGTTTATATACTACTAGTAGGATATAGGACCTCCGGTTAGTCCGAAAGGTAATATATAGTATTTAAAAGCTCCGAAGGAAGTAGTAAAGGTAGTATAGTCCTTATTATTAGGGTATATTCTAAGCTTATTAAATATAGTAATAATATCTAGCTTAGTAAGGTACTTATAACCTACTATACGAGCTAAAGCTTCTTTAATTAATAGGATTAAATAGCGGTTCCGAATTATTATCGCGTTAAGCCTATAGTAGTCTACGCAGAATCTTAAGCTACTATCCTTCTTCTATATAAATAATATAGGGGACGCGTACGGAGCGGTACTTAGTAAGATAAAGCCCTTCTTTAGGTTCTCTTTAAGGTATTCCTTTACCTTCTATAGCTTAAAGCTAGATATTAGGTATAGTTAACTCTATAGTAGCCTCTTTCCTAGCTCTAGCTTAATTTTATAATTATATAATTAATATAGGGGGAGCTCTTTTACCTTTTCTTTATTAAAGATATTAATTAAGTTATAGTACTCCTTTAGGAGCTTCTTCTTAAGGTCGTCCTTAATATAGATAGTAGTCTTATATATAGCTTCTATAAGGATATCTTTCCTTAGTTCGCGTTCTATTCCTACGAGGGTTATTAAGAAGTACTGAACTTAGTACTTCTTTAGGTTCTAGGTAAGTAGGTAGAAGGCTGCTATACTAATTTAACTAATATCTAACGCCTTATTTTCTTTAGGCGGGGGAGGAGTAGGTAGAGAGGTATTAACCTTCTTTAGCTTAGGTTTTGCTATAGCGATCTTAGTAGACTTTACTAGCTTTAAGGTAGTTAATTTAGCTTTAACTCCTAGACTAGAGGTAGGCGGCTTAGGTATAGATATACCCGTATAGTTATAACGCCCTAGTATAAAGATAATATAATTATCTACTATATTTAGTAGGACCTTATACTTATTTATCTATAGCTTACTAAGGATAATATATTAATTACCTAAGTCGGTAATAAGTATTAGTATAGTAGACTCTATATAATCGCTGACTTATATAGAAGGATAGATTATATAGGTAATAGGCTTCCTTCTTATTTTACTATTATATCCGTAAAGGTATCGGGGTTTAGAAAGGGGAATAGGGATAATATTAAGGGTATTAGAAAGGATTTACACTTCTTTTTTATTAATAAATAAGTATATAGTAGTACTAGTATTAGTAAGAGCTTTTAATTTATATTCCTTATCCTAAGCTATTAAGGTAATAGGATATATAAATAAACGCCTGCTAAAGGGATTATAGAATTCTATAGATAATAAGAATAATAGGTCCTTAGGAGCGACTTCCCTAAGGATAGCTAGTTTTTTAAATCTAATATCTCCTTAACTTCTCTAGCCTCTCTAGCGTCCTTATCTTCGCTAGCGACTTCTTATACTACTTCGTAAAGACGCTTTAGGTATTCGGGGGTAAAATAGCCTTCCTTATTATAATAGAAGTACTTTAGCTTATCCTTTAAGATAGGATACTCCTCCTTATAATATTCCTCTTTATATATCTTAGATAGGAAGCGTATAGTTATACCTCTAAAGATAACTTAGTAGTTTATATAAGGGATTAGAGTAGGTGAGGAGGCTTACTAGCTTCTTATCTTAAGGATACTATAAAGGTCCGAATTTATATAAGGCTTTATAGTAGCTTCTTCAGCTCTAATATTATATATCTCTTAGTTAGTAACTACGAGAAACTCGTTTAAGGTAGTATAATCCTCTTTTATCTTATATTTCTTAGTACGGATATCCCTTTTTAGTATAGGGGAGATTTTCTTATATAGATCCTTAAACTAGCGCTTCGTATTAATTTTTCCTATAATTACGAGCTAGGTAAATTTAATCCGGAAATTATTATAGGTTATTAATCCTATTTTAAGCTTATAATATATAAGGTAGGTAGATTAGATATAGTTATAATTAAAAAAACGCTAGTTAAGTATCTTTAAGATATTAGAGGCGTTTTTAGTAGGGCTAGTATAATTAGAATCTATATATTAAAGGATTAAGGTTTAAGCTTCGCTAGAGGAGTACTTAAAGTAGGTAGAGACTTACTTTAATCCTTCCTAGAAGTTAGTAGGGTATTCCTTAATAAATAGCTTTATTATTATCTTTTACGAATTATACTCCACCTTACCCTTATAATTGCTAAAACGATTATAGGGATATTTAATTTTAGATAGATTAATAGGAGAGCTACTAGGGGTAGGCTTAGGAAGGTAGTAGTCTATTAATAGCTAGAGGTTAGTAGTAAGGGCTCTCTACTAACGTTAAGGATTAGGAGGCGTAGGCGGGAGGGTATTCGCTATAAGGGCTGCTACTATAGTAGCCTAGATAGTAGTTATTATAAAGGCTATCTAAGCTTTAGTAAAGGCTAGCGTATTACCTATATTAATAGCTAGTAGAGGGGGTATAGTAACTATTTTTTTAGTAGCTTCTTTAGAGCTTAAGTCCTCTACGTCTTCTAACTTAGAGGTTTCGATTAAGGGTATAGGGTTATTAAGATCTAAAGAAGAGGGTATAAGTACTAGAGACTAGCTTAGAGATAAGAATCCTAAATAATTAGGAGGTACGCTTTAGCGTATACTCTTATAAGATAGTATACGAGTATACGGTAGCGACTTTAGGTAGGGTAGATAGGTAGATAGAGGGGTAAAGACTAAGATACCTAGTATTTAGGTAAGTAGGATTAGAATCGTATTATTAGGTATAATTTAGGTTTATAGAGATTTTCTTTAATACCCGCTAGTACTAGTAATATTATAGGTAGTAGGCCGTAGCCTCTTTTAATTATTAATAGTTTATAGGCCTATACCTCTTCAGCTTTAAAGTACCGTCCTACGGATTTATCTACTAGTAACTACTCCTATAGTCTTCGCCTCTAGCGGGGGTTATTTAGTTTCTTCTACTACCTTAGTAGGGTTAAATACTAAGTAGGTTTATATTATTTATTTAACCTCGCTAATATACTTACGAGGGCGGGGGTAAGTTATAAGATTTATTCTAATATCAGGGGCCGGCCTAGAGCGAGTTAATAGGGGTGTTATTAGACTAGGAGAATAAATCTAAGGAAGGAAAGCTATATATATAGAGCGTATATATAATATATTAGGGACGCGGCTCGGTAGGCGCTAAGGCTAAAAGGGCCTAGCGTTAGATCAACGCTAAGGTGTATGAACACTAGTAAGTAATAAAGGACTAGTAAGTAACGAAAGGCTAGCCCGTAATAGAGAGCTCCGATAGATATTAGGGAATTAAAAAGATACTTAAAAAGATATCTTATAACTTCTATTTCCCTAGAATACGAAAATATATTAAAGATCGTATTAATAAATACGATATATATATTAGGACGAAGTACTCTTAATATAAGCCTTATAGAGAATTAAAATCGCTAGTAATCCCTAACGGATTATAGAAGAGTATTATATAGAATTTCGAAGGAACGACTAATAGGTATATAGTATAATACGATCTTAGTAATTAATAACCGGTTAACTAAGCTAGCGTATTTTATACCCTATAAGAAAGTATTAGACGTAGAAGATCTAGCGTATATATTCTTATAAATAGTAGTAGCTAACTATAGACTTCCTAAAGAGATTATCTTAAACTAAGATAAGCTCTTTACCTCTAAGTTTTAGAGATTATTAATAGATATAATAGGAATTAAGATAAAGATAAGTATAGTATTCTATCCGTAGACTAATAGTTAGATAAAAAGAACTAACTAGACGCTAAAGTAGTATCTTTAATACTATATTAATTACTACTAAGACGATTAGGTATCCTATCTACTAGTTACGTAGCTAGTATATAACGGATTAATATCTAACCTAATAAGTATAACTCCGTTTAGAGCTAATTATAGATTCGAGCCTTATATAACCCTATTACTATAGGGGATCGAACTAAAAGCTTAGAGAGCAACTATTACTACCTAAGAAATAGTACGAATCTATTAAGAATTATAGAAAGACTTATAGTTCCTAAGTAACCGCTTAGCGATATATTATAATTAAAAACGTTCGAAAGGACCGAATATTTCCGAAGGGGATAGGGTATATCTTCTTCGTAGAAATTTTAAAACTAATAGGCCTAGTAATAAGCTTAACTATATAAAGCTAGGACCGTTCTTTATAAAGGAATATAAAGGGGATATAAACTATATACTAGACCTCCTATAGCTAATAAGGAAGTACTTAGTATTCTATATATCCTTACTTAAGAAAGTAGACCCCGAAATACCGCTGCGGACCGCACCACTCCTACTAGATTAAGATAATAAGGAGTATAATATTAAAGAAATTTTAGATTATTAGGTTATTAAAGGAAAAAAGAGGTATTTAATTAAGTAGTTAGACTATAATTATTTAGAGAATATATAGGAGTTACCCTCAGTACTTAATTACCCTAAGAAACTAGCAGAGTTCTAGGTTTAGAACCCTAAAACTATAAGAACGTCTTAGAGGTCTATAGAGAAGGGTCAGCTAATATATTAGGGGAGGTAGTATTATATACTACCTTCTCTACCTCCTATAACTTCTCTAGTTCCTCTAGCCTCTTTAAGTCCTCTATATCTAAAAGTCCTTTATCGAAGAGCTTTTATTTATACTCTTTAAGGAAACGACGCTAAACGTATATACGTTTTAATTTTTATTTCTTAGAAACTAGAAGTTCTATAGCTGCGTCTATAGCTACTTCTACTTCCTCTTCCTCTTTCTCTAACTTAGCTATCGCTCAGTTAATACTATCGAAATATATAATAGGTTTAGCAGGTTAACAGCTCCTACCTAAACGAATATACTTAGTATATTTAGAGGAAAGAGATAATATACGGTATTCCTTTTAGGAATATATATACCTTAGATATAATACTATAGCTACTAAGCTAACCTAGGAAATATATTCTATAAGTTATTAACGTCGGTTAGATAGTATAGGGAATATTAAGGAAGTAAGGTTTCTTTAGGACGAAGATTCCTTAATAAGGGGATAGTATTATAGGTCTAAGCGTAATAAGGAATATACTAAGTAAGGTAGTCTAAGGACTACTATTAGGTAACTAGTCGTAGTAGTCGTAGTAATTATAGGGCGTAACTACTACGCCTATAACGACTAGTCGTAATAGTCGTAATAGTCGTAGGTTATAATTAGGGCGTCTTAGAGGAGTATAGGGTTCCTCCCTTAAATATATAAGGATAGGTTTTCCTTTAGTAGAATATTTTCTTATCTCCTTATATTTAACTTATATAATAGAGAGGAGTCTTAGCTGAAGATAATTTAATAACTATCTATCTCTATTACCTTCTAGTGCTTAATATACTATGTGATTTACCCGTAGGAGTTAAACCACCCCGTTACAATAATGCTATACCGATCGCTATATAGACCGACGAAATAGCTTTAGGATTTAGATATATTAGGAGGCGACGTAGCGGAGCTATTAGAATAATATACCTTATAATAATAATTAAGTCTATAGTAACTATCCTTATAATATTAATAAGGAGGAGCGTCGCCTTAATCGTAATTATTATTCCCCGTATAGAAATAAGTCCTATAGGGTAAAGGTATATTAATAATACAGTCTATAAATATTAGTAGCTAGTAATATACGCCGGTTACGCGATAGCGACGTACGATATTAAGTATATATATATATTATATCTATAAGTAATATATTAGCAGCTAATAATATACGCCGGTTACGCGATAGCGACGTATAATATTAAGTATATATATAAGTTATACCTATAAATAATATATTAGTAGCTAATAATATACGCTAGTTACGCGATAGCGATATACGATCTTAAGAGAATATTTAGATATTATTATAATAAGAAGAACTATTAACTATATTAGTAAGCTTATTAATAGGATGGCGACGATAACGAGCACGACGGGCGAGCAGGCCTACTAGGCCAGACGAGCGATCACACCGGGTTACGAACCTAGCAAAATAATATAAGATAGGGGGGGAGGAGAGAAGGGAGGTGTTAGTAGTAAAGGTAGATAAGGAACGCGTCCTAACGCGATAATAGGGTGATAGTAATAATAGTAGAAACCTACTAAAGGTCTATAGGGCCCTTAAGGCAGGGAAAGAATTAAAGAAAGAATACGGTATATAAAGGCTACGGAATAGGCGCTGCTGGAGTTTATAGAGAAGGTCTAGGGGACGCTATAGGTAAATATAAATAAGACCGTATAAGGCTTCTTCTAGAATATAGTAGAAAGGATTATAGAGTATATATAGGAGAACACCGCTGAAAGATACGCTACGAAGGAGTACCGTAGCTAACTAACGCGTAAAGACTACCTAACCGGAAGGGTAAATAACAGCTAGGCGGATATAGCCCGTATAGCCTAAAGGGGCTAAAATACTATCTACCTAGCTATACCTAGGGTAGAAGATATTAAGAAAGCGAAGTAGGTAACGGTTAGGATTAATAATACCAGCGAAAAGATATAGATAGCTATAGCGACTCTTCCCTAACTAGTATAAATATTTAGGGGAGTAGGGGGAGTAGCTAGGGAGATTATTATAGTAAGGAGGATTATAGGGGGGGATATTATTCTCTAGATAGCCTTAGTAAAGGCTAGGGAAGAGTTAGAGAAGGATAATAGGTAGGTAAGGAGACTCTATAGGTTAGTAAGAGTCCTCCGGAAGATAGTAATAGTAGTAATCTATAAAGTAGAAAAGATAATAGATATAAAGGATTAATAGGGGATCTTTAAAACCTTAAGGAAAGATAATAGGAAGCTCTACTTAGAGTTAGAGATAATAAAGGCTAAATAGCCTATATTTACGTCGAAGCTAGACGCACTTAAGAGGGAGAAGAGATTCTCTATACTAATAATTAAGGTCCTAAGCCCGGAGGCGGCGAACCAGCTTATTATAGAGGGGATAGTAGTAGAGAATAGCCTCCTCTTCTATAATCGCTAGGAGAGAGAAGCTACCCCTAAGTAGTACTTTAACTGCTATAGGTATAGATATATTACTAAGGCGTATAAATACCCTACCCGCTATAGGATATACGCCCAAAACTATATAACTAATAATTATATAGAAAGAGCTAGCAGTAAGCCTAAGTGCGTAGTATATAAAGGGGAGTACTTAGTATAGAGCAAAACCTGCTTAATCTAATAGAAGGAGAATACTAAGGCTAGGTAGAGAATTAAGTATAAGCTAAAATACTTTAAAGAGACCCTAAAGTAATACTTAGTAGGGCCTACGCCGGCGATACTAGGAAGGACTAGCCTAGAAGGGTAGCGTAAAGTAATCTCTAAAGGGAAGAGGAAGGCCTTAGAGGATATAATAGATAAGCCCTAGAAAGGAACTAAGGAGGTAGTAAAGAGGGGATAACTAATAACCCTCTTTAAAGTAGAATAAGGGTAACGGCCCCTATCTATAGAGAGGATTAGTCTGATAAATACCCTTAAGTAGACTTTAGGAGTAGTAAAGACTACTAAGACTACCTAAATATAGGAGAACGTCTAGGCGGCCCTTACCTAATAAGGAATACACCCTACCTAAAAATACTATAGTATAATATATAGAGGAAGAAGGATATAGTAATAGCACTACTTCTTAAAAATAAAGATATAAAAGATATAGACGTATTAGCGATTTAAGAGCTAGTACGTAACCTAATAAATAGAACCTTATATAATATAAGTATAAGTAGGTTCTACCTAGCCTATAGGGGAGACCTAGAGGCTAAAACGTACTTCTACGTAAATAAAAGGATAGATCCTAATAACTAGGGGGTAGAGTACTAGGAGGGCGACTTATACTTATTATAGATCTAGACTAAGAGAACCCGAAATAACGCTAATATTAAGGACGAAAATACTGAGGAGCTGATAGTAGAGAGGGTATAGGTATATAACGTCTATAACCCTTCGCTGGTAAGCTATATATTAGTAGATAGCCCTACGACTATCCTAAGGCTAAAGGAGGCCTTAGAAAGCGAAGGCGAATATATTATAGTAGGGGATTTCAACCTATACTACCCCTAATAGAATAACCTAGGACGAGCTATATACTATATAATAGTAGATAGGCTACTAGAAGTAGTAGGAGAGAAGGGGATAGTCCTTAGACTACTGGAGAAGTTAGTTATATAGTAAAGCAGGGGCTTAGAGAGCGCTATCGACCTTATATTCCTAACCGAAGGCGCGTATAATATAATAGTGAAGTACGGAGTAAGAGAAGACCTTAATATAGGGTTAGATTATATATTAATTATAATAGAGCTAGAATAGACCTAAAGCGAGTACTAAGTATACTAGAAGAGAGCTTAGAAAAGGATAGAGACGGAGGCGACTAGCGAAGAGATCCGGAAATATGTAAGGATCCTAAATAGGGTTATAGGTAGATACTTATTAGACTTGGAGGAAGTAATTAACCTATATATTAATAAGCTTATAGCTGCGCTATAGGAGGTGGTAGAGAATACTATCCTATTTAAGGAACCCTACGCCGGAGCTAAACTATACTGGAATAGGGCGTATATAAGAGTTACTAAGGCGTTATAGGCAGCGCTTAAGGCCTACCGCTATAATAGAAATATATAGACTGAGGAGACTCTCTGCTAGACTAAAAGGAAAAAGGTTACTATCCTATAAAAGACTAAGATAATAGCTTTCTGAGAGGGGGTCTATAGAGTATCGCTAAGGCTAGGAGGAGTATAGTAACTCGCTAAGTAGGGAAGGGAGAGGAGTATACGCCCTAAAGAGCTACTATAATTCCCAGCTATTAAAGACGGGAACAGGAATAAAGCGATAGACTTTAAAGGGAAGGTAGAGGCCTTAAGGAGGGTCCTCTTCCCGCCTCTACCCCTAGTAGACCTAACGGATATTAAGGGGGCTAATTACCTAAAGCCTATTATAATAGATAGCGAGATTACTATAAAGGAGGTAAGGGACGCGATTTAGTACTTAGTAGCGGATAAGGCCCTAGGGATTTTAAGGATCCTAAATAGGTTCCTAAGAGCGGTGTATATAGAAATAGGGGAGACCTTTCGAAGGGTATTTTAAGCGTGCCTAGATTATAGATACCACCTAAAGAAGTTCCGCAAAGCGAATATAGTAATACTAAAGAAGCTGAAGAAGACTAATTACTTTAAGCCTAAGGCCTATCGACTTATCGCACTACTAGATATACTTAGGAAAGTATTAGAGATAGTAATAGTAAAATGACTTAGCGGAATAGCTAAAGTAAATTACCTACTCCTAGAATACTAGATAGGAGGTAGGAAGAGACGTTTAGTAGAAATAGCCCTAGAGACTATTATAGACTTAATCTATATAATATAGAACTAAGGTAAGGATAACGTAGCGAGTTTACTATTACTAGATATAGTAGGAGTATTTAATAATATATCCTATAAAAGGCTGCTTTATAACTTAAGGATAAAAGGAATCCCTAAGGGGATTATCTAGTAGACTATAAGCTTCCTTAAGGATAGAGCGATATTAATAACCCTAGGGGGTAGGACTAGTTTAGTTAAGGCGGTAGAAATAGGGATCCTATAAGGATTACTAATATTACTAATCCTATTCCTCTTCTTTAATACGCTACTAATTAAAGTATACTTAAAGGTAAAGATCCTAGTATAGGTAGGAGGATTCGTAGATAACGTGCACCTGCTAGTATATAGTAAGATAACGGAAACGAACTATAGGTGGCTAGAACAGGCCTATAAGCTCTGCTAAATATAGGCGAAAATATACGGGGCGACGTTCGCGCCCTAGAAGTATGAACTAGTATATCTATCGCACACCCCTAAAAGGTTTAATATAAAGGAGACGGTATAATTTAGTAACGTAGAGGTTAAGCTAGAAGCGAGTATTAGGGTCTTAGGGCTATATATCGACACTAAACTCCGCTAGGGCCTATATATAGCGTAGGTAAAGGCAAAGGCTACTACTTAAGCCTAGGCGATTAAGTGCCTAGCAGGATTAACTTAGGGAGCTATATTTAAGAAGTATAGGAAGGTATATAGTATAGCGGTAAGGCCTATACTTATATTCGCTACTCTAATATAGTATACCCCTACTAGGGGGTAGGGAGCTATAGAAAAGTACGTTAAGACGCTCGCGATAATATAGAACAACTACCTATAGATAGTACTTAGAGTATATAAGGTAATACTAGTCTAGGTCTTAAAAGCGGAAGTAGTTATTATACCTATCTAAACCTATCTAGACGCCCTAGTTATAAGATACTAAGTACTAAGGGGAGTATACCCCTTAATAATCGAAGGTAACCGCTTAATCCGTAGGAGACTATAGGGAAGGAGAGGAAGGGCGCGCTTAATACGCCTAACCCTATTACTAGAAAAGGAAGAATAGGCCCTGTAGGAGCTTAAGGTAAAGGATTAGGATTAAGCGGTAACGGCGATAAGGAGGAAGGTATATTAGTATAACCTAAAAATAGATATTAAGGAGTATTAAGACGTAGGCGTCCTAGCTAAGAAGATATAAGGCTAGGTAATAGCGAAGTAGATTAAGCGGTAGGAGGTATATAAGGATACTATCCCTAAGCACTCTCGTATACCCGTATAAAATAAACTATTATTCGGAGAAAGGTATAACTACTACCTAAAGCTTAGGAAGGCAGAAAGCTTAATAGCAGTCTAACTCTAAAGTAGGAAGAATAGGTTTAACTACTTCCTTTATAAGGCGAAAGTACTAGGGGTCCGCAGTGCCTGCTATAGTTATAGATAGAGGAATTAGGATATAAAGTATATTCTCCTATACTACCTAGAGCTTAGCGACACTTAAAGGGAGCTTATTAAAGAGGTAGAGACTTATAATATTAGGACTATACTAGCTGAGGTTACTGGTATAAGAGTAGCTATAAGATAGCTGGTTAGGTTAGGATTCCTAACGTAGTATTAACTTACTAGGGAATAGCTCTCCTAGTCTAAACTCCCTATTAGAGTAGAACTAGCAATAAAAACCCTAAAGATAAAGAAGCCTAAGCGTAAGTAGAAGCTAAAGGCGGCGGAGCTACCGGAGTGTTATAGGGCCTATTAGGGTAATAAAGATTATTATTACTAGTGTTATAGAGCCTAGCGGCGAGGTTGGATAGGCGGAGTAGAATAATAAGTAAGCTAATAAGCGAAAGTTTTTAGCTAGAAGGGGCGACTCTAGAAAGGTTTCTTTCGCGTCTAGAGGGCCTTTAACCCCCCTAGATTTCCTAATAATATAAGAGAACACCCTTATTAGTATATATAGATACTAGAATAGGCGTATAAATCAATCAATTAACTATATTAGTAATATTAATTATAATATAGGTACGCTAATATTAGGGAACGTATAAGTCGTATTAGGAGTTATAAAGAGAGAAAAGTTAGGGGGAAAGTTATTATTTATATACCTATAGGTCGTCGTCGCTGCGACGTCGCTATATATTAAAGCTATTTAAAATAATAATAACTAATAATACTATAACGTAGCTATTACCCGCTAATACGGCTAGTAATTAATTATATTTATTAATAACTACGCGTTACTACTACGCCTACTACGTATTCTTTTTATATTATAATAGATTTAGGCGTTACTATAGTTAGATAATATTCTATATATATAAGGCGCCGCCTTAACGACGTCGCCTTTAGGTTAACTCTTTTCCCTTACGTTTCCTATTAGGTTTAAAGGGTTTTTAACGAGTAGTCTATTCTATATACTTTAGTACCTAAGGACTAGGGCCTAGAGGGGAGGATACTATTAACCCTTAAGTATATACGCGTTATAGCTACGCTAACGCGATAATATTACTAAGAGTCTAGGGGCTTAGTAATAGTATTACTACCTAGGACTCCCCTATATTTTAGGGATCTTTAGAAATTAGTTCTGCTACTACTCTACTACTAAGTAATATAATTATATCTATTACTTAACACCCGAGTCTAATAACTTCACGTCTCTTATACCTTAGTACGCCTACTTAGAGCCGGCGTCGCTAGCCTTTATAGTTATACGAGGCTCGAATCTATAATTAGCCCTGAACGGAGTTATACCTATTAGGTTAGATATTAATCCGTTATATACTAGCTGCGCGACTAGTAGATAGGATACCTAATCGTCTTAGCGGTAATTAATATAGTATTAAAGATACTACTTTAGCGTCTAGTTAGTTCTTTTTATCTAACTATTAGTCTACGGATAGAATACTATACTTATCTTTATCTTAATTCCTATTATATCTATTAATAATCTCTAAAACTTAGAGGTGAAGAGTTTATCTCTATTAGAGATAATCTCTTTAGGAAGCTCGTAGTTAGCTACTACTATTCGTAAGAATATATACGCTAGATCTTCTACGTCTAATACTTCCTTATAGGGTATAAAATACGCTATCTTAGTTAATTAGTTATTAATTACTAAGATCGTATTATAATATATACCTATTAGTCGTTCCTTTAACTTAGGGAGCTTAATAACGAAATCCTACGTAATACTTTTCTATAGACTATTCGGGATTACTAGCGATTTTAACTCTCTATAAGGCTTATATTAGGAATACTTCGTCCTAATATATATATTATATTTATTAATATAATCCTTAATATACTTTTATATCTTAGGGAAATAGAAGTTATAAGATATCTTCTTAAGTATCTTTTTAATTCCTTAATATCTATTAGAGCTCTCTACTTTATAGTAAATCCTAAAAATCTCTCCTTAAGTACCTATAGGGATATAAATCCGTTTTTAGAAGATTAGTAGTCTTAGATTTATTTTTTTAAATAAGTTATAGCTATTAACGTCTTTATAGATTTTAGATATAACTTTATCCTTTAATAAGTCTTTTAGTATCCTCTTAGTTAAATCTTCGTTATTAATAGTTATTATTACTACTATATATAGTCTAGCTATATTGGTTCTTAATAATCTATCTATATAACGCGTTAGAACCGTTCTAGAACTTTACTAAATATTTAATATATAGTTAGCTCTTCTACTAAGTGCGTCTATAGTATTATTCTCGCTACCCTTAATATATTCGATTCTAAAATTAAATATTAATAACTCTTTATACTACTAAGCTAGACGTCTATTAAGCTCTTTAGTTAATAGAAAGAATATTAAGTTCTTATAATTTATTAAGACCTAAACCTAGTACTTAGTTTCTTCTAGATAAACCTTCTAAATATAAAATATATCTATAATAGTAAGTAATTCCTTATTATATATTAGATATCTAGTTTTAGCGTTTAGTAACTTCCTACTATAGAAGGCTATAGGGTACTAATAATAAGTAATACCTATTTTCCCTATTTTTCCTATATTAGGGCTATTATTTATAGATAGTTAGCTAATTACTACTCTAATTACTCCGTCGGAGGTATTAGTATAGAGATAAATAGGCGACTTTAGGTTAAACTAATATAATATTAGACTAGAAGCGAACTACTTTTAAAGGGTCTTAAAGGATACCTCTACTTCCTTAGACTATATAAATAGTACTTTATTATAGGTTAAGCTAGTAAGGGGTATAGTAGTTTTTAAATATCTATAGATAAACTTTTAATAGAAATTCGTAAAACTAAGAAATAATTATACCTTTTTCTTATTTAATAGTATAGGCTACTTAATTATACTTTTTACCTTTTCTAAATCTATCTTTATCCCCTTATTAGATATAATAAACCTTAGAAACTTAACTCTTTTCTAGTAAAACTTATATTTTAATAACTTTAAGCGTAGTCCTACTTATTTAAACTTCCTTAGTACCTTTTATACTTACTTAATATATTCCTTAAGTATATCTAAGTATATAAGTATATTATTAATATATACTAAGATAAAATTATCTAAATATTCTTTTAGGGTATTATTAATAAATACCTAAAATATTATAGGGGCGTTTATTAACCTAAATAGTATTATAAGGTATTTATAAAAACCCTATCTTATATAAAAAGCTATCTTCTACTTATTACCTTTCTTTATTTATATTTAGTTAAATACTCTTAGAATATTAAACTTAATAAACTATTTCTTACCTTAAAGCTTATCTTAAAGTTCTCCTATTAATAGTAAGGGATAACTATTCTTTATAGTTATATTATTAAGTACTTTATAATCTATATATAGTTATAGCTCTCTACTTAGTTTAGGTATAAATAGAATAGGATATCCTATAGGTAATTAAGACTTTTAAATAAACCCCTTTTATTTATTTTCTTTAATATACTTTATAAGAGTAATAGCTTTATTTTATAATAGTAGGTATATTAGCTTCTTTATAAGTTCTTTACCTAAGATTAGTTTAATCTTATAGTCTTATAGTTAGTACTTAGGAAGGGCTTTATTAATACTCTCTTCCTAGAATAGAGTTCTAAATTCCGTATATTTATTTAGGATTTTTATAGTAGTAGTCTCGCTTATAAGTCTAACTTAACTTTATAGTACTATAATATTTCCTTTCTTAAAATTATCCTTTATCTCCTTCTAAGTCTATACTACTACTAAGAGAGATTCGTATTCTTAGACTAGTAGAACTCTATTTAGTATACTATCTATAAATATTATATCTTAAGAACCCTATTCTACTAATAAGTTAGCTTTTCTTAGCTATAGGATTCTTAAGGTAATATTATTAACCCCTCCTAATACTAAATTAAAGGTATATCTCTTATATCTTCGTCCTATCCTTAGGTTAAGTATTTTAGTACTTCTATTAATAGTCCCTATTATTAACCTATTAAAGTTCGTTAACGCGTATCTTTCTTACTATAATAGAAAATCGGTAATTGGGACCCTATAGATCTCCCGAGCCATTCTAACTAATGGTTTTTAAAAGAATTAAGATACCAAGACTCTATTAACTATTAAAATATCTTTATTTTTTTGTATTATACGTACTTAGAACTTTACCTATATAATATTATCTACTCGACTATATATTATAACACTTTTTATACGCTTTCTAATAACGCCGGAATTATTAAAATTAATATAGTTTTAACGAAGTTTTACTCTAATTAATATTTTCTATACTAGTTCTTCCTATACGGATCTATTCCGCTTAGGGTTTATTATTTTCGATACCTATACTTCTTAGTCCTTTTTTTATTACTCTATAGATTATTTCTATATATATAGCTAATAATATCCTACTATTAGTAATATCTTAATCTAATCCTACTTATCCTATTATAGATAAGCTGTACCTTACGCGAAAGCTATAGAATTAGAAATACCCTAACTACGTCTTTAATAAGTCTACTCCTACCGATTTATCCCTACTAACTCTACTACCTCTAAAGAGGCCTTATATAGCTCCTACTAAGCGTAGTAATACTATTAATAGTAGGATAAAAGGTAGGATATAACTTAGGGCTAGTAGAAAGACTAGGGCTACCCCTAACTAACCTCTACGCGAAAATACCGTCCCTTCCCCTAAGAGCCCTTCCCCAGCGATAGCTTAACTATAGATAAGTATATAGATAGTCCTTAGTAAGCGCGATAATAATATAAATAGTAGTAACTAGGGTAGTATAAGAGATAAAGTAGAGAGGAAGTAGAGGGCGGCTTTAAATACTTATAATTTAAATACTATACTAAGGGATATAGAGCTTAGGAATTATTTAGGTTAGCTTTTTTAATATCTATCCTATAACTCCTACCTTCGTAGCTATTTAGCAATATAGTATAATAGCACCCCTATTAATCTAAGGTTATAGGTAGTAATCTTATAAAGAGTCCCTCTACTAGCTCCTACTTTAGAAGATATTACTAAGTTAGCGCCTACTAAGTTTATAGATATTAACTTAATTACTCCCCTACCTAAACTAGTATACTCTAAGCGCACTCTACGCTACTACGCCTACTAGGAACGAACTATAAAAGACTATAGCTTAGACTACCCTAGTCGCTAGCGTAGCCTATATTAGCTGAGGAATAGGGCTATATTTTAGTTATATAGGGACCTAGCTATAGCTAAAGACGTAAAGCTCTTTATAATTAATAAAGGTTTCTATAATATATCTAATACCTACCCCTACTATACTACTTAGTCTTAGCCTATAGAACGTAGGCCTGATAATTAGTAGCTATACTATAATAATAGGAAGAATAATTAGCTACCGCCCGATTAATTATATAAGCTGGAAGAGGTCGATCTATTACCTAATAGACTAGAAAAGGACCGTAAGCTTATAGCGCGTAAAATAAATAACTTACTCTATAAAATTAAAGATATCTTAGTAGATAGGTACTCTATACGCCGTAGGACTACTTATAGTAAAGAGTTTATTCAAAATATTATTAGCTATAATAATAGCCTCTCCTTTACTAGTAAGGTGGCTAATAATATTAACTTTAACGTAGGCCGTACTACGTTCCGAATCTAGGGGTTAGTCTACTATTATATAAGGCCTCTTATACTAGATAATAGCGAATAGGCGAAGTTTACTTAAATCTATACCTTAAATAGTATATAGGAGTAACTGGATACTTAGTAATACTATTTAGGGGGTATAGATCTAGCTACCCTTACTTAACTATAGCGTATCCTACGTACTATTAATCTATATACTTAAGGTTTTAAGACTTACTTCGATCGTATAAAGGAGGATAAGGAAAGATATCTAATTAAGATAATAAGTATACGTATTTAGCAGCTTAATCTAAAATATTAAAATAGGGGTACGTATAATCGCCCTACGTCTACTAAGGTCGCCTATATTATAATTATACCTACTAATAGGAAAAAGGGTTATATTAAATATAATATCCGTATAGAAACTAAAGAGGGGGGTCTTATAATAATCTTAAAGTAGTATCCTTCTTATATAGCTCTATAGTATATCTTGCTATTTCTATTTAGCGAGTAGTTATAGTATAATTATATCCTATTAGCTAGTCGACAGCTTCCTAGCGATTATCTACTATATATATCGTAGCGTAATTATACCGCTAGTATACTATCTCGCTATAACTTCTAGTTTTCGGAGGATCTAGAGTAAGAAGATAGTAGTAATAACTTAGAGTAAGAAAATAACCTTAATACTAATAGTAATAATATACCTTAGGGGTATAGAGAATCTATATAATTAATAAGACGTTAGTTTTATATAAAGTAGATATAGGTAAGTATCTTTTATTACCCTAAGTTAGATTATAATATTTCTAAGTTAGAATATCTTCCTTCTAAATCTAACTATACTATAGATCCGTTTACCTTACTTTAGTTATATACTAGATAGGGGGCGTCTTTTTAGTTACTAAGTTACTAATATCTAGGCTTTAATTAAGATAAATAATCTAAATTAGTATAAGCGAAATTAGTAAACTATCTAAGCTGACTACTACTTAAGGCTTATAGATAGGCTTAGTACCGACCTTAGTATCTCTCTTAAGGATTTTAGGTCTAAAGTAACTATACTACTAGCTATAATACTAGGAAGCCTATAATATATAAAGGCGAAGATATAAGACGTAATAACGATTATTCGGAAAAGGGGTAAACCTAAGTACTTTATTACCTTTACGTATAATCCTAAGTAGCCTAATATTTAAAATCTACTAAAGCCTAGCTAGATATAAGAGTACCGTTATAATCTAACGGCCTGTATATTTAAGTAGAAGCTTAATAAGCTTATATATAACCTCCTTAAGCTCTATATACTTAGTATTAATATTACTTATTACTTTATAATTAAGTTTTAAAAGCGAGGACTGCTATACGCCTATATTTTATTAATAGCGTCGTCTAAGTATTTATACCTAATAAAGGAGCTGATAAGAAGCTCTATAAGTTAGTTCTATAGTATATAGTCTATAATCGCTATACTAGTAACCCTAATAATATATACTATAGTAAAGAGAAGAATTATTATAGTAAGAGCTTCCCTAAGGATTTTCGCGACTAGACTAAGTTCGCCCCTAATAGGAGCTACCCTTAGTATAAACGTCTATTTACAGAGCCTCTCGAAAATATAAATATTAATAATAGATAGGTTATTCCGTATAATCCCTATCTATTAAAGAAATATAGTAGCTATATTAATATTAAGATCTATAGCTCTATTAAGTCGGTTTTCTATCTATATAAATATGTTTATAAGGGCCTAGATTAGGCTAATATTACCCTAACTTAATATAGTAAGTACTATAATAATAACCCTACTCCTTTAGGGCAGCCTAAGTAATAAGGTAAGGAGGTAGATAAGATTACTAAGTACTATTTAGCTCGCTAGATTAGCTCCGTAGAGGCCGTATAGAAGCTGTTATTATTTGGTATAGGTATAATAAAGCCTTATATAGAGCGCTTATAGATCTATCTACTAGATTAATAACGTATCCTATTTAATCCGGGCGAAGATAAGGCTGTAAATAATACTATTAAGTAGAAGCTTATAGATAATAAAAAGCTACGTAGAACTACCTTAACTAAGTACTTTAAGATAAATTAGATTACTAAGGAAGCCCTTAATTAAGGCTAGCTACTACCTTTTAGGAAAAAGAATAATAGGCGGCTTATAGTTAAAAAGAACCCGCTAGATTACCTATATACTAACTTTCTAAAGTATTTCACCTAAATTAAGTAATCTAAGCGGTAGAAGGTTCGTAAAAAAGGTAAAGCCCTTAGGCGTATATACTTTATTAGCCTTAAGAATAAGGATTTATATTATCTATAACTACTCCTATATTATTATAAGGGTACTATGTCTTTTAACGACCTACGTATAATTAACGGCTGCGTAATAGAATAGAAAGAAGCCTATATAGAGCTTAGGCTAACTAAAAACGATAAGTATACTAACGAAATCTTAAATAAGGGTAAGGACTTTTAGGGGGGTTATAGACTATAGAGCCTATTTATTATAGTATTACTTAAGCTCTAACTAATAGACGCTCTAGTATTATAGGATAAATATAAAGAGTATATATTATCTAATTATATACGTATCTTATAACGGGAATTTCGGACGCTTTAGATACTGGCTAGTAAAGAGACTATATATACTAAGTAGTATATACTCTACCTTATTAATAGTTAGTTAGAATATACCTCTACTCTAAAGCGTACGGAGGATCTAGCTTAATATAATCTACTAATTCCTACTATTAACTTTAATAGTATAAGCGATATTCCTAATTAGCTCTTACGCGAAGAGATATCTTATAATATTAGCCCTAAGGATATCGAGTTCTTATAGAGTAAGCTTAATCCTAATTAAAGCTACGCTATTAACCGGATTATAGATACTATTAATATAAATACGGATAATAAGTATAGAGCCCCTAGTACCCTATTCTTTCTTAACGGCGCTAGGGGTACTAGTAAGACCTTTATTAAGAATATTATAATAAAGAAAGTACGCCTTAAACGAAAAGTAGCTTTAGCTATAGTATCCTTAGGTATAGTAGTAATACTCCTCTAAGGTAGCTATACTACCTACTCTTAATTTAAGATACTACTAGATTCGGACGCTACTTCTTTATACGGGATTAAGAAAGGGACGAACCTTACGGAGCTTATAAAGCGAGCTTAGGTAATCTTTTAGGATAAGTCGCCTATATAAAGTAGGTATAATATAGAGGCTGTAAGCTAAAGCCTTTAAGATATCTATAGTAATAAGGGGGCGTAGTTTAGGGGTAAGGTTATCTACTTCTACGGTAATTTTCGATAAACCCTACTAGTAGTAGCTAGCGGATTTAGTAGTTAGGTTATTAATACCTATATATAATAGGCTAAGTTTTAGTAGGATACTATATAATTAGACCTAACTATTAACGAATAACTTAATAATCCTAATCTTACCGATTCTATACGTACTAATATAAGGGCTTTTACTATTAATCTTCTTAAGATTAGGAATAGGTCTAGTATTTAGAAGAGCTCTACTACTAAGGAAGACGTAGTACCTTAGGCTTATAGCTATATTCCTAAAAACGCTATTAATAAGTTAATTAATAAGGTATACCTAAACCTATATCGCCTAGGTATAGTAGATAGAGAGTATCTATCTTAAAGAGCTATTCTTACTATTACGAATAAGGATATTACTAAGATTAATAGCAAGCTTATAACGCAGATACTTAGCGAGCTTACTATATACTAGAGCGTTAATTAGGCTATTTCTAAAGAAGACGAGGACCTCTTTCTAACTAAATATTTTAATATATTTTATAAGGCCTCGCTACCGCCCTATAAGCTCTGTGTTAAACCGGGTGTTCTAGTTATATTACTTAGAAACCTAGATCTGCTACGGCTTTATAACGGGACTCAGCTTTAGGTTATACGGTGTAGTAAGTATATCTTTAAAGGCGAGATTATAGGCGGTACGTATAATAGCGAGAAGGTAATACTCTTTAAGACGCTATTATAGTCTAAGGAAAATAATAAGAGGATCCCTACGCCCTTTATACGTAAGTAATATCTAGTCCGCCTAGTATTTATAATAACAATAAATAAGTCCTAGGGGTAATCTATAAAGTTTGTAGGTATTAACCTATAGTTACGGCCGGCTTTTAGTTATAGTTAGCTCTATGTATCGCTTTTACAGGTTACGAAGCAGGCGAATCTGTATATTATTAGGCCGGATAGTTATAAATATACGAATAACCGATTAATAAAGAATATAGTATATACTTAGGTGCTATTACCTAATTAATAGCCTTAGTAAAAATAGTAAAAATCTGGATTTTTACAGGTATTCTCTAGTAGCTTATATTTTTATATAGGTAAATTATATTTCCTTATAAAACTTAGTTTAATTAAATCCTTACTTAATCTACTATTAATAATAACCCTTACTAGAATACTATTAACCTTTACCTAAAACCGAAATCTAATATTATTATATAATTTAGTTAAGGTAACTTATTTAAACTTTTTAGTAGTTCCGCTACTTAGTCTATTTATTACGAAACCTACTAGTTTTTTATAACTCCTCCCTAGGGGTCCTTAGTAATTAGGTCTTCCTTAATAAACTTATTAAGTAGGATCTTTTCCTAATACTTTAGGAGGTTCCTAACTACCCTATTTAAATAGTAGATTAATAACTATAAATCCTATAGAATAAGTTATTAGTCTAGTAGTAATACGCTTCCGTCCTATAGGAACCTAAATCCTTTAGGGAGTTTCTAATAGATTAGACTATCCGGATCTAGATACTTATCCTCTTATAGTATTTCCTAAATCTTCTAAGTTATTAAAGATTCGAACTCTATAAGTCCCTTAATCTTATCCTAGGTAAAGCTTATAGATAAACTCCTAAAAAGACTTATAAACTTAGTAACTAATAATAACTATTAGCTATTTTCTACTAGTTTCCTAGCCTATTTATCGCTTAGCGAGGCTATTAATACCTATATTAGTTTATCTATAGTAACTTTCCGTACGTATACCTTAGCCTTATCTAGTTTATTATATAGATTAGTTACTTACTATTCTATATAGTCTAGTCGGCGTTAATAGGATTCTAGTAGTTCTTCTTAAGTCCTTTAGGTATCTAGCCTTAAAGTCTTAATCCTATTAAAGGTTTTATTATCTAATAAGGCTTCTCCCTCTATAAGCTCTCCTAACTCGCTTCCTAAGGATAATTCCTAGCGGGGATTATTAACTTAATCCTTACTAAAGTTTTTTTTACTATTTACTATAGATACTTAGTATCTTAGCTTCTAGGGGTACTATCTAGATCCGTCCTTTTTACTAAGATATATTTAGTACGAATTATTATAGTAAGTTATCTAATTTAAGTAGTTATACTTATTATTAGTTAACTACTTTAGTCGCTCCGGCTGCTCCTATCTATTATTAGTAGGGTTTATATCCCCTACTATAGCTATCTACTCTTATTAAGGGTACTTATTCTTATAGTATCCTCTCTTATAGTATTTATAGTATTCTATATTAGATAAGTCCTTCTTCTACTTCTTTCCCTTATAAGGTTTCCTAGGGAATTTCGCCTTTATAGCTAAAATATTTTCTTTTCTCCTAAACTTAGTAACTAGGCCTAAAGACTTCTATTCTATCTTCCTTTTATATATCCTATTATTAATAGAGTAGACCTTAGATACTAACTATATAAAGTTTCTAATATTATTAGAATAGGCGAGCTTATCCTTAACCTTATCCTTTAGTCCTTTTTAATATATAGTAGCTTAAGCGTCTTCTAACTAATTAAGCTAATAGGTAATTCCTCTAAACTACGCTATATACTCTATCGCTAGTCCCTTCTACTAAAGGTTTATAAGCTTTTATTCTAGCCTTCTTTCTTTAGTACTATCCCTAAAATAGAACCTTAATAGGTTCTTAATATATATTTTATTAAAGATAATCTTTAAAGACTTATCCTCTATAGCTAGCGATGGAGACACACCTGTACGCGGTGCTGGCTACGAACCTGAATACCTATTCAGAGTTGAGATATCTCCCCTAATATATTGTAGGTTGAATAATATTAAGACGTCGCGTAGTTGCTGAGAACTCTATATAGAGTTTTTCAGGCAACGCGATAACACCTACCCTAACTCTACTATAACTATTATACCTCCCCTACGATCGAGACTAGATAGTAAGAATTAGTATCAGGTATAGTATTTTAGCCCGACGAGTAAAGAGTATAGGTAATACCTGCCTAGCCGTTAATTCGAAAAATCTAATATCTACGTACGCTCGATACGTATCTACTAGTTAAGACTAACGTATAGTCTATCCTAGGGGAAGGCTAGGGTTATAGGTATATAGGACTAAGAGAAGGATATACTAAGTTATAAATTAGAAGGCGTATTTTAGAAAAGGACGGCCCCTATCTAAGTAGCTAGGCGAGCCTTTAGTATAAGCGGCGCTATATAACTATAATTATAAGCTGAAGGGTTGGCTCCCCCCTAAAGCAAAGTATATAAGGATAGAAGTAAGTACTATCTAATACGACCGGCGGGATGTTATACTATCTAATTCTTTATATAAGTATAGGCCTCCTAGGCGGTGTATATGGCTTCCCCCCTTTCTCGTATCCTTAACCAGTAAACTACTGAACAGCTAAATCCGGTACTACTATAGACACTAATAAATACCACTAATTAGCGCTAATAACTCGAACCCTTACGGGACGGCTATATACCCCCTCCTCCCCCCCCCCTGTATTAATATAGTAAAGGTTAAAGAAAGTTATAGGGCGCTTAGCGCTATAATAAAGTCAAAGGATATAGAAGAATATAGCAGGGTCCTTAAGAGCTGAGTATAGTACGAAGGGCGTGTATTATAGTTAGTATTAGAAATAATATTATAGAGCGCTCGGTATAATATTAAAGAATATAGTTAAGAGTTACCGGTATTAAGGAGGCCTAGGGTGTGATCCCTAGACCAAAAGCAATTATATTGTTAAGGATAAGCGGGAGTTTTTATCTAGGTACTATACTATAGTTTCTCTTACGGCTAGGAAAGGCACACTACGTATACTATCTACTGGTTTCATAAATAATGTAATAGAACACCCTTATTAGTATATATAGATACTAGAATAGGCGTATAAACCAATCAATCAATCAACTTATCCTCTATTATATTAGGATCTTAAATTAAAAGATATTCTTTAAGCTAGGGTTAAAGGGCTACTATAATATTACCTTTAAGGTATAATAGGTAAAATATATTCCTAGCCTTTATAGTAGAGAAGCTTAGTATATTAAAGGCTATATATAAGTTAATTTATCGAAGAAATATATCTAAACCTCCCTTCCTACTAGAGAACTTAGTAGGGGTAGGTAACTTTATCCCTCTATTACTAATAGTAATCCCTTCTTTAGGAATAAGAGCTAAGTCCCTTCCCTTAAATCTATTTATTACTTTAGGTATAACGCGCCGTCTCTCCCCTAAGGTAGAACCGGAAGTACTTATACTATATAGTCTAAAGTATAGTATTTAAAGTATAACGGGGGGGTTTAACTCCTACGGGTAAATTATATAGTATATTAAGTACTAGAAGGTAATAGAGATAAGTAGTCGTTAAAGTATCTTTAGCTAAGACTCCTCTCTATTATATAAGTTAAATATAAAGAGATAAGAAACTATTCTATTAAAGGAAACCCCTTTATTATATATTTATCTATCCCTAAAGCTAAGCCCTAAGGATATCTAGGATATCTCCTATATTATAGATATCCTAAAAGGATATCTAAGATCTGTCCTATATCCTTTATATCCTTCTCTCTATAACAGGTCCTGCGCCGTCCGCGCGTTCCCTTAGTCCTAGTTAGTCATATTACGGGATAACCCGTAATATATACTAACGGAATAGAAGGCGATAATTATTATTACCTAGTTACCGACGTTATAGTTAATTCGTAGACGCTTAAGAATCTAGCCTGCGAGCGTATTTATTATACTATACTTCCTTTATATCTTCTAGCTTATTAATAAAGTCTGTTATTATTATTCTATCTAACGGCCGCCGTATATATCCTTATAAGTTAGGATATATCTTATTCTATATAAAGGTAAGCTGAGCGGAAGTAGTAGAGATACTAGCGTCCTTTATATTACGGACTATAGCGCTAACGAACTATACTATCTTATAGCCCTATCTAGTATTATTAATTGTATAGTAGTCTTCCTTTAAGGCCTTAAGTGCGCTTAACTAGGTACGCTTAAAGTAATAGAATAAGAAGCGTTCCTAACGTTCTAATCTATATCCTTCTTATATATGTTTGCGCTTAACTTTAGAGAGCGTGCCTATCTACTAGTCCTATATACTACTACGTAAGTATTTATTAAGATTCCGGCGGACTAATTTAGGCGTCTTTATACTAGTAACGTCCTTAAAGGTATCGATAAATAGGTATATATTCTAATAGAATATCTTATCGCTAATATTAGTAATATCTCCGGCTGGAGTACTACTAGATACCTTAAGATATAGATTAAAATATCCGATCTCCTCTAGCTAGAAATAATTATCCTCGCCCCTATTCTTAAGGTAACTAGCCCCTTTAGATCTATTAGAATTATATAGGGACCTAGGGTCCCTTCTGCGGTTATCCCGTCTTTAGGAACGACTCCTTTAATATAGGTTTAGTTTATTACTAGGGTTATTATTATAGTACTATTAAGGCTACGAGCGCGATCTAGGATAATCCGCCGAAGTATATCGAAACCGAATATAATTACTAGAATTTCGGTGACGGCGTTCCTAACTAGGCGACCTATAGTAAGAATAACCCTAATTATTATAAGGAACCTTAGACTAATCTAGCTTCCTTTATATAAAGGGCTAACTATTTTCGTCTATAATAGCTTTAAATACTAATCGTATTACTTTAAGCTAGCGGGTAGTAAAGGGGACTTCTTTATCCTTACCTAAAGTAGGCTAGCTATTATCGGCTATTTATAGATCCTAGGGTATAGACTCGGTAGATCTACGATATTATACCTCCTAAGGGCTAAGTAGACTCTTAGGGAACTCGCTAGGGATAGACTACTAACGCTAATAATAGTTATAATATACTATAGGAGTACTAATAATATTTTTATCTAACTCTTCTTCTAGCTACTACTAGTAGATAACGTTATTATTAAGCTGAGATACCTCTTTAACAAATCTTTTAATAGCCGTAGTAATAAGTATACGATTAAGAACCTAGCTGCTAGGGTAACCTATACTAGTAGGGGTCTTACTATAGGTGCGTATATAATAATTTAGGTCTAGACTAGTAGACGACGGAGGGCTATAGTCTTTTAGCTAGGCGTAGAGAGCTACTATACTAGTAGACGACGGAGGGCTATAGTCTTTTAGCTAGGCGTAGAGAGCTACTATACTAGTAGTAAGGATAATAGATTCCTCTAAAAGATACCGCCTAAAAGGGGACTTAGTTTAGCTAAAATACTTAATTTAGTATCCTAATAGGATGGTATAAAGAGATAGGTTAGGAATAATTCGCTAATTTAAATCTAACCCGACTAAGGAAATTCCGTCGGGAGAGGGCGCTAGAATAAAGGTACTATATTAACGGCTTTAGAGCTTATCGAACGTAGGGACGCCGCCTAGAAGGTAGTATTACTAAAAGAAGGGATTATAATAGTATAGATCTTTTCTACTAAAGTAGGAGGCGACTTCCCTTAGTAGGGTAGGCCTAGGGCGGAAGGCGTACTATACCCTAGTCCTTCTAAATTCGCTTATACTAGTACGCAGGTAAGGTAAGGCGACTTATCGACGATAGTATAAGTATTCCTAGCTCTTATCTAGTCTTATTTAGATATCAGGGACTACGGAAGGTTATCGCAGTAGTAACTTATAGATGTTCGTTACTACGGAGCAAGTGGCAGCGAAGTAAGTAGTAGCGGAAGTATTAAAACAGCTGTATAGCGAAAACGAACGATTATTAGTCTTAATAGGGTATTCCCTCTATCTAGTAAGCTATTTGATAATAGCTTATAGTATATATAGTATAGTATAGCCCGTTACTACTAATTATTAGGATTCTTTAGTATAGTAAAAGATAATTATTTAGTTATACTATCGAATTCTGCTAAGTATAATTGGTAGCCCTAACCCTAAGAGTTCTAAGCGAGTAGGGTAAGTAATCCGTAATATAAAGCTACGTTAGCGTTCTTTCTTAGGGTAATTAGTTAACTAGTATCCTTCCTTTTTATAGATAAAGTATCGCTTTTTATTCGTCGAATTACTAGAATTATTAGAGTTATATCTTAGCTTGCTTAGATATCTTAATTAGCTACGACTACTAGATTCGTAGTTTCGGCTGCGACTACTAGATTCGCAGTTTTAGTAATAGCGGTCTATATATATTATTTCGCTTAGCGGTAATAGGCTACGACGGTCTTATAAGGCTATAGATAATTAAAGGTCTTAAATAAGGTTTTATATAGTATCCGGTAGTTTTCGACAGACGATCTTATAGGTAGGTATAGACTTAAAAGTAGTAATTATCTTCTAGTAGATAAAGCTATCCCTATAAAGGTTTTCGTTTAGGCTATATTATAGTTCTCTTAGTCTTAATATTATAGTATCTAGGTACTCCGTTAGGGTCTTATCTTTATTATAGTTAATAAATAGTTATAAGGATATACTATTCTATTTATTAAAGTAGGCGATTTAGTATTCTCTTTCTTTGAAGTTTCCTTTAAAAGTAAGCTACTATTAACCCTTAAGCGTGTGCGCGTTATAGCTACGCTAACGCGATGATATTACTAAGAGTCTAGGGGCTTAGTAATAGTATTACTACCTAGGACTCCCCCGTATTTTAGGGATCTTTAGAAATTAGTTCTACTACTACTCTACTACTAAGTAATATAATTATATCTATTGCTTAACACCTAAGTCTAATAACTTTATATCTCTTATACCTTAGTACGCCTGCTTAGAGCCGGCGTCGCTAGCCTTTATAGTTCTAATTTCTCTACCTTTTTAAGGGAGAGGCCCGGAGTTACTATAATATTAGGTCGGACGCGTAGTTATACTACTATAACCGTTCCTAACGCCGAAGAACCTAACGATATTAATAATAATAATAATAATAATAATAATAATAATAATAATAATAATAATAATAATAATACGGGCGATCAAGTGCCTAGCAGGATCAACTTGGGGAGCTACGTTTGAGAAGTGCAGGAAGGTGTACAGTATGGCGGTAAGGCCTATGCTTACATTCGCCGCTCCGATATGGCATACCCCCACC